>JABASI010001000.1:0-29298 GCA_019776505.1 Tomocerus nigrus
TACATACAATGGAAATCATTTCGACCGTTCAGATGTCCCTTAGTCTTACCATCCAATTATAGAAATGAAAATTAAATACCTTCAGGTCAATTGCACCCCTTAATCCTCCACTTTCACCATATGAACGAGTTTTGTCTGATTTTCTACCAAAATGTGCCCTTTTTTAAAGGATAAAAAAACACGATTAAAAAGAAAGGGCAAGCCGTAACAGAAAGCTCTCTCCAGTGTTGGCTACCCTGTTGTAGTTGTATGTAGTAATTAGTTATTTTTGTTAGAAACACCGATGTAGGGGAAACATTGGGCAGTGTTTTACTACACCACCGTAAAGTTTTAACGACATGATGGAAACAGTGTACAATGTTTTAAATTACAGTAATATTAAGCACATATTATAGAATCAGCGCGCAATTTATTATTCTACAATCTTTAGTACAACGTTTTATACCACCATTTTACTTAGTACATAATGGAAGAAATTTATTAAAGGAATGGCAATTTTTATTTACCCCTTTACAGTTTGACTACTAAAATGATCAGGAAGTGAGCGTACGTTATTTCGATAACCCGGGATCAATTTTAACCATTTTCTATAGGGTTCGTCACAGATCTATATCCAATATTTTTTTACATAGTTCGGGCAACCTTTGTTAATACGTTCGAGAGTTCCTGTGCATACGGACGGACATACGACCAGAATATGATTGTTCCCTACGCTCCAATAGGGGCGAGCTAAAACTGAAACGTATTTAACAGAAAAGTTTTCATAACTGTTACAACTGTTACAAGTTAAATTTTATACGAAATAATCAGCAAATCACATGCATTTATGCATTAAATGTCTTAAATGCCACCTAAAAGTAGTACACAAAACGATGTTTAGGGATAAGCATACTTAGTATACATATTAGTGCCATTGGTAACATCATTTATTTAATTGATGTTCTATTTGATTCAGATGGGCATATATTTAGTAGGTACCTACCTTTATTATGTATATTTAGAATTTTGTCAGGTGAAAAAAGTTGTACATATTTTTGAGTTTAAATTCCCATGCAAGTCTTTTTATAACATTATACTACAGATCTTCGTAGTTTTGCAGGGACCGTAGAGATATGTATTTATAAACTAAGGACGTAGTAAAAGGACCGTGAAAAGGTAGCTACCTACCTAATATGACATTATAATTGGTGAAGAGGAGGACGTAGGGGCATAAGGTTTAGCTCGGAAGGGTTAAAGCAATTCAGCGGAGCTGCAAAGTGCGTCTCTGCAGGTTGGAAAAGTGAAGCGACTTGTTCCTCTTGCCATTCTCTAGAGTAGTCTGCTTGGCTGTCTGTTTCGGGAAACACAAAAGAAGGGTCAGCTGGACAATTACTTGCACAATAGAGTCAACAAAATATCACAGTAGTTTTTCACAAAAAGTCATGCAGTTCAATTGAGTTCGATTGAGCAGGCTGGCTGACAATGGCCGTGTACGGTGTAATGTAGCATGAACCTGCCCAGACGTTTGTGAAACAGGAGCGAGGCGAGTCGAGGCGAGGGTAGTTTTCCAGTTGCAATGAATGCCTAAGTATTTATCTTTGAGGCAGCCTACGGAACTGAAAGTGATGTTTCATTGACATCAAAAGAGGAAGTAAAGGAAACGAAACTTTATAAAATAGTCATCAGGCGATGAGGAAAACAGTACAGGACGGGAAAAAACTCAGCAACTTTTTTCTTGTGGCACAAACACGGATGCTGTTTTGTTGTTGACTATAAATAAGCATGTTAGTCACTCACATACAATTATGGAAAAGATTTTCATTTTCTCTCGTGAACGCTACCTTCCCACACAGATATCATCCAGACATATAAGTACGATGATTAAATAATCATGTGAACCCTCCTTCTCTATTATGGCCATTATTCCTCCTGCATGTGTGTCAACTATTTTGTCAAATTTATTTTGTCATGTTTTAACGGCTGCTCTAGTAAGTACTTAGGTAAATATAAAAATATCTGCGATATTTTATTGTAAGGACAGTTGGACTTTTAGCAAGTAATGCCAGCCAAAGAAAATGATATCTTGCTGTGCAATGACAGGAAAATAACAAAATCCCTGCGATATGTTTCATGTGGATTATCTCATGTGGATTATCATATTTAAATGGATATTTATTTGCGAAACAGATCAATGTTACAACTAAAAGATATTTTTAATATCGTCATTTTGATAAAATCACTGTTCTCCAGCTACAGAGTGTGTAGTTCCCCAAAAATCGTAACATAGCGAAACTTCTTCCTTCTTAGTACAAATTCCCTGTCTTGGTAAAAATAGGAAAAGTTAGAACAAGTGCAATCTGTTAAAGAGAAGTGTCACGTCAGCTATTTACTTTCTATTTGGCTTCTTTTTAGGCATAGGGCATTTTGATTTGAGGATGTTTTTTACTGTTCAACCATTTTCAAAGCGCAATGGGAATCTAGGATTGAGACAAAGTAAATAAAAAGAGTAAAATATTTGTTGCCGTGCTTATATTTGGCTGAGTATTAAGGAATTGTAGGGACATCAACTCCTTCAGTTTAGAGAAAAAGTCAATATTTCCAAGTCAAATCAAAAGTCAGGTCATTCATTTTTTACGATTTGTTTGCCTCTTCTGCTGTGGCCGTTCTTCTTCGGCAGTTTACTCATGTATAAGTGAGTGGACAGGTGTGTCCAGTCCAGTCCAAGCCAGAAGACTATATAGGTTAACTTTCTTTTCCCTTTTTTTATAGCGAGCCTTTTCATTTTTGGAATTACCAATAGCTTCCTAAGCTAAGCAAATTTTACACAGTCTGACCACAAACCTTGAAATGAAGTGTCTATTAAGAATATTCAAGAAAACTACAATCATGCATG
Organism: Tomocerus nigrus; assembly: GCA_019776505.1. NCBI lineage: Eukaryota > Metazoa > Arthropoda > Collembola > Entomobryomorpha > Tomoceridae > Tomocerus > Tomocerus nigrus. Next base: position 2,873 of record JABASI010001000.1, read on the forward strand.
ATTCTGAATACTTTAAACAATGATGCATTATCTTCTGATAATATATTCTTTGTAATTAATTACCATGCAAATCTCAATTCTTTTCTAGCGCCGAGTAGTTTTACTTCTTTTTTTGTCAGCAAAGGCTTCTTATATTCCTTTAATTAAATGTGAAAGGTAAAACCTATGCGATTTTAAATATTTAGTGTTGCACCAAGGCATATTGATAAAAAGTAAAAGTATTTATTAAGTATGTTGTAGGAAGCGGACGCAGACTTGTTTTCTTCCGATTTGCTGTTTGCTGTAATGCATAGTCTGCATCAATCTACGAAAGACTAAGAGTAAAATGGGAAAGAGTAATTGGGGCTAAGGCAGCCCCTAGAAGGACTGCTCTCCATTTCCCATGTACCTATAGTAGAGGTAGATATTCAGAATTAGAGTGAGTCATTTAAACATTATGTATAATCATGTCTTCACTGTAATTCTAATGTTAATGTTAAATGTTGACAAAGTTTGATGAGATTTAAGGAAAAGTTAAAGGGAGTGCGCTGTTGGTCTCTCATCTATGTCTCATTTCATTTCCCCTTCATTACTGTCAACAGCTCAAGAGACTGCAAGAATTACAGAAGGAACTAATAAACGAGAACCTTTATTACTCGACTTGGTTAAGTTAAATCTCCGAAATGGCATGGCATGGCAAACTAAAGACAAACTCAGACTCCATCAACCGAAACAACCAACTCAATTACGGAAGTTCAGGTAAAAAATGAGAATATGAGTCTCGAGGGACGAGACTTCGCATCAGCATTAAGCAGTCTACTAATCTAGCAACTCTCGACTCCGAACTAAATACCATTACGTAAAACACAGTCCCTACTTACCCTTTATAATCTCTTGTAGCAACCCACCGGGTAGCGAAGAACCCGCTTCTTGCCCTCCTCCTCTTCCTCTCCTTAAACAACATGGAAAACATTCTCATAGCATGTAGCCCAGCCACAAATACACACGACAGCACATTGCCACTCCACCCATCCAACGGAAAACTTCTACGCCGTTGGCTAACGCAATCGTCCATAGTCTTTGGCTCAGAATTAACTTCCAAAAATTTCATTTTTCAGCCACCGAAAATATGAAAAAAAATTTAATTCTACAATTATCAAGAGAATCAAGAGATTTCATTTATTTTAGAAAATAATCTAACGTTTGTAGATTTAAACTTTGGAACTCACATTCAGTTGTTTAGAAAAGAGCCTACTCGAAAGATCGGACTGTAGGACGTTACTCTAAAGAGGGGAACATGAAATTTATTTTGGCTATTTTACAGATCGGGTCCATTGGGCAAGTTTGTCGCCTAAATTTCACAGAATTATTAGCTCAATTTTAATATGATAGCCAATCGACAATTCCTAGCTATCTATGCAATTATGAATTTCATTAATTACAGATGAATGACAAATATTTGTAATAGCGTTGCTTTGATTTGATAACTTAGAAAAGATTGCCAACTCCTTGATGCACTTTTCTGAGCAGAGTGAATTGGAGTTTTTGACAGGTTAATTTGGGATTGGGTGGTGGGCGTGAATAGTTGTGTGGCACTGGCAGAGTAGCAGGGAGAAAGCCTATTAAGGCGGAAGGATCGGTGAAAGTGGTGCGGAAGAAAGAGAAGTGATGTAAGACAAAGCAAAGTAAGACATTGAGGGGATAATGGAAGTTAGTTAAGTTAAGGAGCTGAGTGAAGGAGTTTAAGTTTGGATAATTGGATGTGGGGAGACACAGGGAGAAGGAAGGGCCTGACATGCTCCGAATTATTCATAACGTGGCAAATAATTGATCAGGCACCTCCACCTGCACTCCTTATAGACACCGCGAGATTCTCCTACTCCTCTCTCTTCTCAAGTAGCCTCTTGTGGTCCTCTAATCCCGTCTCCGTCCTCTCCGTCATCCACTCACCCGCATCCCGAATCCCGAGCCGACACCCGCAGAGCGTGCACCCAGTCACACAACTCTCCAATAACTATCATCATAATTAAGATACGGACGGATCTGTCGTCCCGTCGTCCCACCCCGCATCCTCATCTCACTCATCCTTCTCTTTTCCAAATTCCGTTCTGACTTAATTGCAAGAAGCTCTGTGAGCTAAGGTCTTCCGAAGAAATGCCGTCGCTGGATTTAATGCAACCAGATTATACATTGTGTCCTAATGGCATGTAAATCTGGCCTGACTCTATAAATATTCTAGCTCTGTCTTCCTGTCGCTTACAATGATACGATTTGAAAGCATACTCTTCAATCAAAATGTTTATGCCACTAGAACTACAACTACAATCGGTGCAACTGAATATTCGTAGCCTCAGATTTTTGTTATTTCTCATTGGTGCGTTCTCATTTCAGCATCTCAAACCCAAATCCTAAGCCTCACATCATTTGAACTTAGACTTGACTTGACCGGCGACAGAGGAATTTCTTGAAATTATAACTAAATTGGTGCAATGTGCGACAATGATAATATTTTATATGGACAATGAACAATGAAGACACAGTGTGAATGGTATACAATTTTTAAAACACATTTTATTGTATTCGATTCCGCAGAAATCTCACTAGGCAAGCAATAATACGTTGTAACCTAGGTAAAGGGGTAAAACATGGGAAACTGGAGACGTTAATTACACCGAAATAATATTCTAGAGGTGACTGACATTTTCTTCAATATTAACTTACATAGCACATGATCTGGATTTCGGTCAGAGACATTACAAATGGACAATACGGAAGGGTAAAGAGAGAAAGAAAGTTCGGTCGTGACTGAAGGGCTGAATAAAATTGTGCGCAACGTAAAAGTTTCATTGCATCTATTGCAATTACTTCTTGCTAGTAGTAGGAGGCAAAGAAAAATGTTATCTCGGAGCTGTTTTTTCTTTCGTACTTAAAGTTCGTCTGCCTGTTTACTTAATGTCTGAATATACATAGGTAACCGTAAGTAGGAGCAATAAACATTCATCGCAGACGTAAATCCCGGTATATGATGCTTATAACAATGCAGAACATAGAGAAGGACAGCTAAACTTAAATATTTACTTGGCTTATTCACTTTTATTTTCTATGCTCTTATCTACGTTGATCTCCTTAGCCTAATATTTTATTTACTGCTATGCATCTTCGTAAACGTTAACATTATGGGCGTAGCGAAGCGCGCAAAGGCGTTTTACATCACAATGATTTCCACACTAAAATCCGTATTTCTTGTACATCTCAATCTTAATCTTAAATTCACCATTAATTATTCATGTATGACTGACAATACAATCTGTAGATTAGACTAATGTTGTAAGGCACACGAAAAGCACATTGACATTAAAAGCCTACAATGGAAATTGAAATTACATTACACAATCCGTCAATCACCATCTCCCTCTAACCTATAGATGCTACTTAGCCGGAGATAAGGAGCAGCTTTTATTCTCAGCTTTATTCGATGGACGAAAATTGTTTCCGTGTGTGAGTGTGGAAGGAGACGATAGATCCACCTAACAACGTCAACTCCCCCTGAATATTTATTACGTTTATTTCTTTAAAATCATCTGCCGTACTCTAAAAATGTACATACATCATTAAACCCTTGTACACCAGGATTGTGCTTCGTTTACATCTTAAAACTAAAAACGCTACAATTAAAATTAATTAAATTAAAACGGCATTACGTACGTACGTAGCTAGTAAAGTATTACATTTTACATTACATTTCCAGTGTCACTGAGTAACTCAAATATTGGAAAATCGTTGAGATTGAGTTTTTCAAAGTTGCAACTAATAAAAAACGTAAGAAATGAACATGAATGATACATAAAAATGTTAGGTCCTATAAAAATGAAAAAGCTTGAAAATGTACAAATAATTAAACGACTGAATGAAGAAAGCTATAACTGAACAAGACTGTACACATTTCGTCTTGCAACAGGGTTAGTGATTAGATTTATAATCAGTGGCCGTTCTAGTAAATACTTAAAACTGTACAGTAATCATTAAAACCGGAGATTAATAAAAGGCTTATTGAGCTTTCCAGACATTCACACCAGAAATTATTCATCGAATTCGACATGCATTTTGTGTGCTGATAAAATGAAAACCTCGCCTTCAAGACACTTTTTAATGGTATTGACAGGAGAGTTTGCGAGTGTACACTAGATTTAAATAATAACTACAGGTAGTTCGAGAAGAACTTCATCTTCCCACGGTAACTTTCACCCTACTTGGAAAATTAAATAATAATTCTAATATTATAGCTATTTATTACTACAACAGTTTCTTTCCTCTCGTAGTAATTAACCAAAGAAGTTAAATATCAAATCAGATCAATTTTTAACTCCCCTTTAACCTCCTTGTAACCATTTACATCATATCATAGTCATTAAAATTCAGTTAAAACTTATATAAACGTAGTCGATTCAATATTTTAACCTAGTTATTATTGTAACGTTAATTTCCCCGTTCGTGATTACATCATCGCAGCTTACTGTAATTTGTAAAAGTATGCGCTATTGTTTACTATGAGGAAATAATAAAATTTATTGCACATTTGATTGTACGTTCGTATTGATTTCGTTCAAGTCAAAAAGTAGTAAATTTAAATTGCAGTGGACAAGGCAGGGAATAATGTCAGGCCAAGAAGACGCTGCTGACAATTTCGACTTTCGGACAATGTTCAATTACGACGACTCTTCTTTAGGCAATAACAACCACCACTTATTGTGTATAAGCAGTCAAGTGCATTCATTCTCCTCCTCCAATAAATAGTGGGTTATAACATGTTTGTGTATTTTAGTATAGGAAGAGGCCGGCCGATGTGATTATAGCCAGCGTCAGTAGGTAGGAAATATCTGTTTCACAGGTGATCACTCAGGGAGTGACACGACAAGGCAGAAAACCAACAAAGCCAGGTGCATGATGGATAATGTTGCATGTTCTCAAATAAACCAGAGTTGATGACGAACAAAGTAAGTGTAGCGAATTGTGCGAGGAAAAGAGCTTTCATAAATAAGATAAAAAATACACAGTCATCATTAGGTGGTCGAAGTGAGCGGGATGGACAGCGCCGTGAATAACCCGGAGGAGCATCCACCACCACCACCACCACCAAAAACAACAATAACAACAACAACAACCAGCCCAATGCTCAAGAACCAACCGCCGAACGCAACTCGACTAACTAAGTGCCTTAGCTAAATTATTCAAAGATGGTCTTTAACGAAAAACTCGTTAAAACTCTCCAAGACAAAGAGATAATGTGAATTGAGCCTGGGAATCTATGTGTCTCAAGTTGGACGAGCTAATGCAACGTAATGGATCCTTCATTCCAATTCAGACTTTTTATCTTCTTCACTTCTTTTATGGCTTTCTTATCCAACAATGGACTTGCTAACCATATTCATTCTTCCGCTTGACCACCTTAATTATTCCGTAGATTTCCCATTCAATCCACCGACATGGCCTCTACTAAATACTACACTCTTATTCTTTCTCCTTCTACGTCGTTGCACCAATCCAACTAAATGCGAAGGCCATTGAATTAAATGAGTTGCTTTAAAAAGATTTCATTTAATTGCAATCGACCACTGTGATGTACTTACATGGATACAAATGAGGATCTTTCTCTTGCCTTTTATTTTGATTATATTTAAATACTACTGTACTAGATAAGCGTAATGTTTTCTTTAACCAAGTCCTAGCATCAGCTGAAGACAGTTATTGAAGTGTCATGGAAAGAATGGGAATGAGTCTGAAAGGTAGAAAATAGAAGACATGTCAGGACAATACTAAGCATAATTGACAATTGCCATTATTTAATTATTGCTACAGTCAACGGCTTCTAGTGTAGTTAACCCGAATGCACAGGCTTCATCTAACTCTTATCCTGTGTAAATGAGTAGGCACATTTCACTGGTTTGACAATCTGCCTTTTTAACTGACTCTTATTACTGCTCTTTTTGACAGGACACGAGGAGCTACGTTAGGCAACCAGATTGATAAGGAAAAGAAAGTTGGGAATTAGATAACACGTCCCTTCTCCAACCACCTAACTAACTAGCCAACAAATGAAATGACAAAACAAAAGCACATTGCATGTTCCTAATAGTGTGCACTTGCATTTACATTTTCTCCCAAATATTTACGGATACATGTCCATAGATAAACGCTTTCCTTCTTTTTCGCAGTCATCGCCATTTCATAAAATGACTCTGTCTTGTCACCCCACTTATTCCACTTAGTCGGCTATGCTCATCCACGTCCCTATCCGCATTAGTAGCCACTTACAAAATACAAAAATGTTAAGTGTCACAGATATAGGAGTATAGAGAATAAAGAGAGAGAGAGAGTGGAGTGGTAACCGGGCGGGCAGCGGCAAGAAGAAGCCCGTGAATAGATAAATGGATGGCCACTCTGGTTATCACTACACGGTTAGCAGACTTGCGTCATTAACATTCTGTCTCATTGCTTTCCCTTTGATAGAAGTTGCAAAAATACTTTTTGTGTCAACCATAACAGTCGTATGAATTGTTAAGAGGGATCGTGAGTGAGTACTCATTACTTCCATCCAATCCAATTTTTCTTGAAAACTCATGTCAACTCACAACTCGCAACTCTTTTCCATCATGCACAACCAACTCTGAAGCAGCCAAGGGATTTTTCACAGAATTTCCCACCCCAGCGCTGCCTGTTCACATAGTAAATGCCATTATTGTCCCAATAATCCTTCCATCACTTCCCTTTCAAGGAAATTTACGTACCACCCACCCACTGATGTATAGCTAACTCCGCTTTTAAGTCTAATAATTCTCAAATTGTGTGACACGAGTGACGGACAATACAAAGTTTCCGTCTCCCTCACTTACCTTCATTTAAATTCAATTCTAGTTACCTACTAATAATTTTTGATCACATGTAATTAGGCAGAATAATTTAGTTTGTGATGATGCCCGGATAAGGTATCCTTTAGGAGGGCTTGTTACATAATGCAAGTACGTATCACCGAATTGGCTACTTGTGATGATGGACACAAATGAAGTGTGCTGACTTCCTCTCTGCTTTCCTCGCATTACTTTTCCTATCACTCGCTTTCTTTTTTGCTCATCAAGTTACAGCTGATTAGACGGGATGGCCGGGTAGAGACCTTGAGCATGTTCTCCAAGAAGCATAGCACCGATCCAGACGTGAAGCTCTTCTTCTGAACTGCAACTGACCACATTTCCAAAAAACGGCTCTTCCTTACTCCTGAAATTCATCAATAAATATTTCCATGTTAACTTACGCATATCTCTCAATAGTTGATCAACCCACGGAACAATTAATTAATATTTACCAAGCAGGCTGAAAGGATAGAACAAAGAACAAGCTAAAGCAGTTTTAAAGTACTTTACCAAGTAATAGTTAACATGACACGATTAAATCATAAAAAATTACACATCGTTTTTTATTATAAAAGCTTTACAATGCTATAGAATATCTAAACAGTGGATTCAAGGCAATTTAAACTTTTAAACCACATATGTCATAACAACTGTGATAAATTTCATTATTTACTTTAGAATTCTATACAGAAATAGCCTCGTGTCATATAAATAGCATTAATTTATGCTGTGCTATGCACTGCGTTGTTTGCATGTACTTATAATATAGTAATGAGCCCCTAATTACACAACTACACCCTTCGGTACATTCAAAACAATTATATTATTATTTTGGGCATTTCACGTTGACAGGATAAGGGAAGGTAGTTGTAGGTGATGAAATGAAGAGAGCGTAAATACCCGTAGGTAGGTAATTGTATATAATTTGCATTGTTTGGCATCCTGCCCAGAAAATGGATTCGCCTCGTCTCTTTTCTTTCGCGGCTTTATATTTTTCACATGTGATAGGAATTAGAATATTGAGTCAAGGAGCTGAGTACGTAGTTAATAGTTTATCTTCACACAATTTCTATTCTACCTGTAGCTGGGCAGAATGAAGAATGAATGAGAGGCTAAGTACCAGTCAGCGTGTATAGTGAGTGCCCAACTTCATTGTCGTGTGAGCCAGGCATAGACTATGTAAAGAAATCTAAATATCTCACAGTGTGCTTAATTTTGAAATCTCAACTTCAGCATTTATGCATGAGAGACTGTGTGAGTTTCTAAAATCTTCATGTTCATTTACCTTTAACTTGACAAGGTTCATTTATCATTTGCCATTGCAACTACATACATAGCTCCAGTCTAGTCTAGTGTAGTCTAGGTGTGGAGGGCCCTTTAAACACCTTCTACTATCCACCTTCATGCAATTCACATAAGGAAGCTACACAATTACATCACACGCCTCATGCAACTACAAACTTTACACGAGAACTCCCACATGTGTGCAGAGTGAGCACTAACCCTCCTCCTTTCATCACTTTACCCCTCTCCAACTAAATAGCAACTTACAAAACTAAAAACAAGGGCAGAAAATCCCATTCACCCCTATTCAATTCATCTACTTATTCAAACAATGTAAATATCATCTCATTAATATGCACATCTACAAAATTCACATAGAAATATTATTCTTCAATATTATTCTTGCATGCTAATTATTTCTGCATATATTATTATTCCTTAAATTATTTCAAGAAAATGGCACATTATCAGAGTACCACTAAGGCAGTAGCAATAGGAGTGTGTATGGAGTAATGAACAGAGCTACTATAATGTAATAGCTGATAGATATGTAATGTATGTACGTGTGAGTAAGAAGGATTGGATTTAAAGTAGCAGTGCATGGCTGAGGAGAATGAAGGAAAGAAATCAGTCACCACCACCAAAGTCAACTCGTATCATTCATTAAAAATCAAATAGCGAAACATTAAGTAGCAGCACAGGTAAATGTGACAGACTAAATTAGGCATCAATAATTTGAGACGGAGCGAAAAGAAATGGCAAAATGACATGGACATTCAGAGTTCCCCGTTCACTATCTCCAGTTAGCTTCATTTCAGTTCAGCTTAAGCTGTTAGCATTAAATAGGCCTATAGTTATTGCTTTGTGTGTAGGGTCGACTGTCGCCTCGACCAGGAGCACAAAGAACAGAAGCCACAAACTAAGTAAAAGGCAATCCTTATGGCCACTCTGAAAAAGCCTTCGGAAAAGACATACATGGAACAGAGCAGAACAAGAGAAGAAGATAATAATAAAGCGCCTTTATTGTCTCGCACGTAGGCATTCAATAAAATAATGGACGTTGTGGCTAGAGACAGACGCATCTACAAGACTATGCCGTGCACTTTGATGTCTATTATTATATTAAAGAGGACATGTACTAAGTAAATGCCTATTTGCCATACAATGTTTGATTATTTTCAATTAGGAGTTTCTATAGAGAGAGGCAGGCAGGAGTGCAGTGTGTGGTGGGTGGGAGTGAAGCTGAAATGCCCGTTTTAAAATCCTGAAAATTTGGCTCAGAGACGGTAAACGTTAATTTCTGGCCTAGTGTCTGTCTGATTGTGGCTGCTGACTCCTTTCGGGCTTCACCTCAATCCAGGCAGGTAGCAATGAATGGTGGGATGGATATGGAGGTAATGTAGAGCAGAGGAGTCGGAGTAGGTAATTGAGAATGTATGAAGCATTACGGACATGAGATGAAGCTCTAATGAAAAACGAGTGTAGTTTAGCATTGTCCTATTACTGTGTAATGACAAAAGTCAAGACAAGACAACACTAACACAAAAGAAGCCCATTTCAATTCCCATTCCGAAAAATTGTTTCGTGCTCGGCTGCAGTGCCCGGCCATAAGTACATGCACGTAGATAGATCCCTTCCTTCCCCGCCTGCACATTACCTCGCCCGCATTCCATTCTCCAAAAATCCAGCTATTAGGAACGGAGGTGGATGCAATGGAGAGAGATACTTTCAGCTATACTTAAACCTACCTGTCTATCTATCTCCATGTATTACATGTACTTATACTACATATATATCTAGAGATATATATCGATAGATATAGAGAGAAAACGATGCTACTTATCCGGGCATCCTGTAATAAAAGACTGTGTGATTGCTATTAGAATTTGGCTCTGGTGTACAAAGAAACTACCTCCGTGTCCCGTCCCTACTTTATGGAATCACATAACATAAGAAACAAGAAAATGCCATCAATTTACAGCAGATATGTCTTGTATGTAGTTATCGTCGCTACAATACACTGGAATCCCATTACCCTCCCGTACTCCCGTACTCCGTACACACAGCAGACAACTCTTCTACACCAGAAACTTAATTCTATTGCTCTTTATTATTGCCTTCCTACATCACATCCTCTTTTCTTTTATGGCTCTTATTAGCAGCCTCGACTTTATTCCTCTTCCTTCAACACAGTCTCAGACTTCCACTACATTCCCACTCGTAAACAAAGCAAAGATCGCAATCCCGCCCCAAGAAAGTCGATAACTCCGTCTAAATGACTTCTTCCTCCACTCACTACTACCAAAATGACCTAAAACATCCACGAACAACTCTTATTTACCTACTCCTCTTATTTAAATCCTAAGTAGCGACAGAAAATATCATTTCATTCTGCAAACATCAAATAGCAAATAAAAATCGGCGGCACGACTTTGCGGTAGGTAAATGCATAAAAGTCGATTTAAAAAAAGAATTGCCATTATAACAACATGGCAATAATGAGTCATATAAGTCTGGGCAGCAGCACTGTCATAAATTCTGGTTTGGGAGACGAGGGTTTTAAGAAGAGAGTGAATCGGCAAATAATCAGTCGCCATTCCATAAATAAGATGTGTATGCAAATACAAAAGGCAAATAACGTTTAATTTAAAGGGAGCTGATATTATAGCCACATCGTATACTAGAGGAGACATTTATTGTGTCTTTGTTGATTTGAGTTGTTGGTGGCATGGCAGGGCAAAGAGTGTGATATGGGTGCCTTGTTCTTTGGCAGTGCCGTAGATATGGTGGGTGGGTGGATGGATGGATGGAGGTGAGTTGTTGAAAGAGAGACAGGCCGAGCACTGTTCACTGACTTTGTACTTATTCAGTTGAGTTGTGTTGTGTGTGGAAAGAAGGCTCGCAGAAATCACATTAAAAGGTGCGGAAGACTAGACAAGGGAAGAGAGTTTGCCGTGACCGGTGAGAATTAAAAATTCCATGCAATAGAAATGAGGAGAAAAGTCGGCGTGGAGCCCGAGCCCACTAAAACAAACAGACATCCTGCGAATCCTGCCTCACTTCGTTCCGCTCAACTAGATTCACTTTAATTCGGATTTTTTGGATTGACTTTAACTTGAGTTGGGCCGAGCGTTGCCCACCAACCAATCCTCCTCCCTCCCTCCTTCACTGCGCCCCACAACAACCCAAGCAACCCGAGACAATAAGGCAACTCTTGGTTGCCACCTCTGCCAATTCCACCCCTACTCCTCCGACACACAAATGACACTTGACCTCTGCGACGAGGGCCTACCTTATTCTTGTGCGTGTGTCAACCCGAGAGTCGTGTCGTCCTCTCCCTACACACTTCTCATGTCCATTTATTTATTAGCAGCCGAACCACCACCCTCTCCTCGTAATCCTCTAATTAAAACAGACAACTCCCCTCTCATCCACCATCAGATACAATCCAAAGACATTTGGTCGTGGGAGGACTGGGAGCCAAGACAAAAAGACAACATTGTCAATAACGATCGAGAATTAAGGGATCCCTGCTGCGCTCAATTCAAACATACTTCAGATATTTTCCAATATTTGACATGACACGTATCTACTTGGAAAGGGTTTTCTCCTTTCACCACGAAAAACTCCTACATTTCAGCTTCAAATGCATGCAACGGGATTTATATCCCTTCCTAATTGAAAAATAATTGAAACTGAAATACAAACTTTCATCGTCAGGGATGCAAATTCGTTTTTCTATGAATGCCATGGAATGGCACAACGATGCATACTGAGCAACTGGCTATGGGCACTCGCATAAAACCTTTGAGTAATGCTTCAAGCTTTATCATTTTCGTGGTATTTGGCAATGAGATTCATTAAATTCCATGTAAATGGTAAAATGATGCTATTATGATTCAGTCCGCGCACCTAAATTAGGTTGACTGCAACTTATTAACATATTCATAATGGCACATTACGCTACTTGACTTGTTCCTTGTTCCTCATATCTGAGCATGAGATCTCCATTTTATGATTTCAACTGTCATGTTTCCTAGCTTAATGTTACTTTATGCAAGCAAATGGTGACTTGGACTAATTTAAAATTCCTTTAAATTTGCCGACGAACAGAAGTTACTCAACTATCATTTTCTCAATAAAGCTGATTGAATGTATCACATGCATTGTTAATCCACAGTGGCACATACAGTTTGATTATCATAAATAAACCACACGTTCATTATGCTCCTAGCCAAAAACTGATTAAGACATTCAGAATCGCGGCCACTACCTTAATATTAATCAGGAGTAGTCGGATAGGAGAAATAATTTGATTAGCAGGTCACAGATTCTACACGTATGTCACTCTAGCTTAGGAAAAGCAATTATTGTGCGAAGCGGAGAAGTCACCTGCCATATAATTAGCCATGTCATCATTTTAATTTAGAAGACTGCTCATAATTCATAATTATCGTCAAAAGGAAATTATTTTTAATTATTTGAGAATGTGCTTTTAAAAATCCATTAAGAATAAAGCCATAGTGAAGGAAAACAAACAGAAAGCATGCCACAAACACGAATTTAAATACAAAGCTCATAATTTAAAGTAAGCCCGTAAACTCTGAAAGCTTAGTTTAGCAACTGGATGACGATCTCACCTTTTAAAAGGGTAATTTCTTTTGACAAACGTAAACGTCCATCTGCAAAAAACACAATAACAAATGTGAGAAAGATTAGGAATTTTCTACACGTGCTTACGACTACTGTAATGACTACAGTGAGATAATGGCGACTGATGCATCATCATAATTGTACATATATTTAAATGTACAAGGTATTGAGTGGTGTGTGCAACAATAAGGAATGTGGACTTTTTATTCTAGTGTACTCGTTCGGTAGCTGTTAGAAATGCAATGCCAGTCAGTCAGTCACACAGAGTACTCCCAGTTAGAGCCAGGATCAGGGACATCAATGATAATTAATAAGGGATTAGCTTTGGGTCAACAATGTGTGCAGTTAACAGAGGATTTGCTGGTGTAGGTTGTTGGAGGAATGAGATGACATGAGTGACTCGTAGCTGGGCAGGGAGTAGCTGGTAAGGCCACGAAGGTAACAAAGTGTAGCTTCCTTGGTAAGCAATGGAATGTAGCGTGAGGGCATTTTAGGACAATGAGACCATTTAAGCGACAGCTCTGCTTTTGTAAATGGGGAAAAGAAGTCTAGGTTGAGGATAGAGCGGTTTCAAGTGACGTTTCTGTTAATCTCTTAATTCTGCTAAGGACATATTTCGTGCGCGCATTTGTTGAGTCCTTCAAGTTTATAGAGCAGAAAACAAAGTCAAAGAGTCGTGTAATTGGATTTTTTCCCCTAGACTCCTTCGCTTAGGCTCATTACTATTGATCAAGTCAATCAACTTAGGGTTAAATGAGCCATCCTTGAATAAATAAGTAAATGCTGGAAGGAGAGAGTAAAAATGAAAAGCCTGTTTCCAGACATCATTTGAAATGTTTAATTCGGATCTCTTAATCAATAATTCCCAGATTCTTGGAGAATTGAATATTAGGGAGAAGGTCCTGCTGGCATGGCAGTGCCCTGCCTGACTACTAAACCTGCCCGGCTGGGTGACTGCCTGACTTTGCGATGAAAGTGGTTTGACATTTCATAGGTGGCTATCGCATTTGATGGAGACGTACCTGGAGGGAGGGGTTCTCTTGGACTCGCAGCCCATGTACCAGACAATATCTTCTATTTTCCAAGATGCTATCTCCGTTGACGCCTGGAAGAGACACAACAATATTACTTACAATCCAAAAATTAATAATAACTTCATTCATTCATCAGTGTAGTCATCATTTGATTCCGTCATAAAATATTCCGGATTTTGTCCAATGGCTTCCTAGCTCTGCTGTGGCTGTGGCTGTACTGTGGCAGTGAGCAGGGCTGTGTATGGCCAGGCGACTCATTTTATTTTCAGGAGAAAGCAGAGCAAGAACATGTGCATAACATGATGACAATAGTCCCAGGTTCATTAGGCGAAACATGACCAAGTCCTTATGAATAGTTCAGCTAACGATAAGCAGTGGACATTCTACTCAAGTCAGCGGGGCTCTCTTAATCAAGAAGTTATGGATGTTAGGCCCAGTTTTTACTTCACTTCTTTATGGACGCTCCTAGCTTCCCTTTCGGAATTACTCATTTTCATTCGCGGTCATCCCTTAATTATTAAATCTTAATTAATGCTTCATAATCAAACTACACTACACTATACACGGACACTGCCTGCTCATTACTACAACACCCTCGCCTCGCTCCCGTTTGCCCTACTCTGCGACCCGCCTCTCTCCTCACCACCACCGTCCGCGACTCAAGCAAACCGAAACGACGGAGGACTACTACCATAGGGCTGCCTGCCAGCCTACTACTACTCATTACCGTGACCATTACCGGTTCCGGCCTTCCTTTCCTCCAAATTGTCAGATTAATTCTCTGATAAATTTCCGAGCAAAACTACTTAACATAACCCAGAATGAAATATGTATGGGCCCAACCAAACCAATCTACGCCACACCGTCGAATCAAAAGTCTAGTCACTCTACTTCTTGCTACTCCGTCTCTCTACGCCTAACTGCTCCTACTACTCAATTCTACGAGTGAATATTATAGACATGTCTGCTCTGCACACTCCCAATGCCAAACAGTGCCGAATGCCATTACATGCACAATAAGGATTACAACTTTCTACAGTTCCAGCTCACGGGCCACTACCACAGAAGAATCAGGGCCAGCCACTTAGGTTTACTTAGAACACGAAACTTTGGCAAAGTATGAGCACCTACCTTGAAATCCTTAGAGTACTTGAGCATGGCTTGACTGAACTGAAAGGCGTACTTGCGAAATGACTTTGACTTGCTGTCAGCATACTTCAGCTCTCCTGACACCGGTTTCGGCTCCTTTGCCTGTAAAGTTCACATACACACTCATCAGTTAAATATTTACGCCATCCACCATCATCTATTGACAGCAGACAACAGACAGAAAATATTTTATAAGCCCTTAACTAATTACACTTCATTTTCCACTAAAAATTCAATGCAAGTCACTAACAGATCCACAACGCAATGTAAAACTGAACCTTATGACGCCTATCTTTGACATTTTGTTGAACAAGCAACTGTAAAAGTATGATTGAACTCATTCCTCTTCCGAATTTCAATTTAAATTCCTTGTTTACTAATCTTGCGACAAAATGTAAAACGGATATTAATTTTTCAAAAATTCAATTTTCAATGGAACAAACTTTTTATCAGTCTTCATAATTACCTATGTCTACTTAAACATCCAAATTGGCATAAGACTCAAATGAATTACATTACATCAGATCGAAACATGCAATCCATATTTTTTCAAACGACTTATATACGGCTAGGCATATTTAAAAGAGAAGGACAGGCAGGTGAGACAGAAAAGAGACGTACATGTTGAACGAGCACTGGGTAGAGCGTGTTCTTCATAAGAATCAGATAGTTGTTTTTTCGTTCCTCTACATCCCAAATACTCCACCTCAGAACAGTTTCGATGACTTTCTCCGAAGGATGCAATGGTCGATCCAAAGCCTTTTGACAAATTACTTCATACAACGACAGGTTCTCGTGGTTTCGTAACTGGGCTTTCGCACACAATTGCTGGACGATCGTGTGCGCCGTACTTGATGGCGTCAACTATACGAAACAAGCAAATGACATTTCAGTAAACAATCATAAATCAGAATTTGACAAGAACGTCAATAGCTATAGCAGATGGCTACTACTACTACTAAGAGCTTACTATTGCAAATAGTCTGACACTATACTGCAATATCCAACTGATGCCACCCACTGTACTTTAAATAAATAAGGGACTCCGACTACATTATGATAAATGTTTCGACATCTGTCAACCTTAGACTACAGTTAATATACAGAAAATATTTCTGTCTCATTTTTGTCCCAGAATCAGATTGACATGACATACTACGAATAAATATATCTAGGCCTCTATCCTCGTGTGGTACGTTGCAGATGAGCTAAATGTCGGATTGACTAATTTTCTTGCTTAAATGCGGTCAATAATTTCCTTTTTACATGACAATGTTTTCTTTTCCTAGAACATTATTATTGATTAGTACATGTAAACATTGTAATGCTGAAATTAGCAGATAGACAGCACGCTATGCATTAATCAGGGCTACTAATTACTTAATTGCAATTAGAATGTGCCTAGGTAAGTAAGTACGTTAAGCAGTAGCTGTTCATTTCAGACTATCTTAAGTAGCAGTGTTCCTACATAGCATAGCACTGACGACGTTAAGTCGAAATTCTTGTCGTAGCTAAATGGTGACGCCACAATCAGTCATGCACTTAATTGTAGAAGGATGTCTGATATGTCATTACGCATTACTAGTGTCCAGCACAGTGACATGATGTCATTGGAAATGTCTTAGCTTCTGATTTGTTTTCGCTAATACCCTATGCTCCTAAATCAGTCCATTTTCATAATTTAAGACGCTCCTGCTTCTAGATATAAAGCCGCCAAGTAGATGGCTGATAATGAGAAACGACGATAATGCTCTCAGCTGACGCTGCAGGATAATAAAAAAAAAGATTGGTGGATACCGAACGGGGATTTTGCAGTGCCCATATGTACAGGGGATGACATTAATGATAGATGCCATTTTATATGTAAGTAAATAATAGGAATAAATCAATAAATAAAAGTGTGTAGCATAAATATAGAATACGAAAGGAGGGGGAGTAAGGAATTGTGTCGGGAGAGGAGACGGGAGGACAAGTTCGGAGGTAGAGAGGAATATTTGTGTGTGCGAGGAGTTGGGCAGTTGGAGAGATGAGGATTTGGGATGTGAGGGCGGAGGATGATTGGGAGTGAGTAAATGATGTTGTATGTGAATCGAAGGAGAACGTTGACTTGACTTACAGTAATGTTGATTGCAGTGGTCTCATCCTTTTCCCAGATATAAATCCACATTTTCATATCCCCAGAGCATTTCCGTTTCGAAGTTAAATGAAAACTTTCTAGGGCATCTTGCATCTTCTTCTCACGAGCAATCTCTTGAGGATCCACACGGAAGAGCGTATAGTAGTTTTCAATCAGATCTTTCACCACTTCGCACTCAGCACACGCAATCTCGTACGATTGAGCTAATCTCGAAGTCTGCCATCCAAATCCAAACAGTTCACGAACAAGAAAAGAAACAAACGAAAAATTCTTAGAATAGTAAATCATTCTCTCTCTTCCCTACACACAATCCTTTGCATCTGATACAGATAAATAGATACAATTTCTTTCTTTCTCTTCTCCCTTACACTTCTCCGCGCTTTGCCGATAATTTATCGACGCTTCTTTTCCCCAGTCATGTCCCTTAGCCTTACACACTCCCATTCCGTCGGCATTCTGATCAAAGGAAACCTTTCCTATTACTGACACTTAAAATGAGAACGGAATTCAAGTTGAATTTCAGCGTGGCATCCAATACCCTCCGCTCGAAATTATTTCAGCATTTCTATTGCTTATTCTGTTCTGTTCCTATGAAAGACTCAGTCCATACCAAAATATTTATTTTTAGCAACATAAATATATAGGTACTAATAATTTCACTGTATATTTTTTAAATAGACCCCTTCTATTGTAATCCTTGACAGCAGTGCTGTGTCGTAGTAATTTGTATTAGATCATTACTATTTGTTAAAGAAACTAATGACGTAAGTAGGTACCTACATTCTTTAAGCTAAGTTTAAGATAGTCTCATATATAAGAAAATTGTAATAGAATAAATATCCTCTTACGTCAACGTTCATGAGAGTTGGCCCCCATATTGGAGCTAGGTTGATAAGTGGCATCAAATTCTTGTCATGCAACTCGTGCACAGCATACAAATGGCAAATCAATTTCTTCATAATATTGTAATTAATTTCTGGTAATTCTTCCAGCAGTCTCCTATATTCTTCTAATTTGGCTGACTTATTCACAATAACTATATAAAAAAATAATGTCGCTCAATTATATAGACTCAATGCTTTAATGAAGTGTCTAGTCATTTTTAATGTGTTATTTAATTACCTGCAGCTTTACTCCACTCTTCATAGAGTTTCAGTGTGACTAAAGGTTCAGGCAAAGTGCGGAAGAATCGTTTTAACGTCCCGGCGACATCGTGTGCAGAAAATTCTTTGTTTGAGATTTGAACGGACCAGGCATCTTTCTGGAAATCTGCCAGAAGTTGTGTGATTCGAGTGTTGGAGCCACTCTGTCTGTAAATCCCTTCTGCTAATGTTCCATGAGCATAAAGGAAGTCTATGCACTTGTCAACAGTGACAGGAATATTGTCCGTGGTTAGTTGCATTTCATGAAATTGTGCTCCATTAAGGATTGCAGCGGAATGAATATGCTTCTCCCACGAGCTTGTAATTTTTGCACTTTCGGTTTGTACATAAATAATTTTACTGATTAAATCCAGAGTCAAAACTTCTTGATTGTCGACGAACGGAGATTTTTGCTCTCCATCCTTTTGGCTTAGGGCTGCAAAAATTCAATTCTTATTTTTCAAAAACAATAGAGTCACCAAGGAACTAAATACTTTTTCAAGGTACAGATATGTGTACTTAAGTAACGTGGTACCTACATATGTGTACTAATTTTATCTTCAGTAGCTATTAACATTAAAAACTTGTGTCGATAATTTGACAGGAAGAAATAAAAATACATTGCGGAACACTTGTGTGTGATTTTTGATTGATACTAAAAAAATGTGCATTAGTGGACGATTTAACGCATTTATTGAATGCAAAAAAAATTTTCACGCTTCCTAAGATAAAATTGATTACTAGAAATGAATATTCTTAAAATATTTTGAAGGTTAATTTTGTTCGTACCAATACTTCTTGTTTTCCGAAGATCAATTTCAAAATGTGTGCCCCCATTGTTGTTGGCATAGTACAATGTCCGATCTTTTAATATTAGCCAACTTGGATGCCAATTGCTGGTTACACTTTCCTGTAACAAAGAATTTCATTAGTACACTTACAAATTAAAATTATTAGGTACCCTCAAGGATAAGATAAAATCGTTCGATTTTAGCTTTCAGATAGCAGCATGACGCGAATGTCCATAAAATGACTATTTTTATTTAATTAGCATTGATTTAAATTGCATTTTATTTGACATGGTTTTCGCCTTTAGCATTTGATAGTTCAGAACCATTGATTTAATTTTTAAGGGCTCACCTTTATATAGCACCATCCTCCACGATCATAATTAGAAATGATTTGGATGGGAAAAGCCCCTGTAAAAGCTTCAATGTATTTTTGCATCCATGCACACCTTTCTCCTTCAGTGACGCCAGCCAAAACCAAGTTGGACGGTTTATTATGACAGAATCCAAACTCGAAGCATTTAAGCTCAGGTAAATTAGTATTTAATCGTTGATCATGCTTCTTAGAAATCACAGCAGCCTTTTCCAACATTAACTCTTGACCTATTTCCGACTTTTCGTTATAAAATGTCAATTTCCCTTTGGAGAGGACGGCCCATTTTTTGGAGAAGTCTTTTTTGCTCAACCCTGCAGGCTTATACAAATTGGAAGAAAATACAATATTTTCCCTGGCAGTGGGAATAAATTTGCACTTGGCAGTTTCTGGATGTTCCTCCAGGCATTTTCGGCAAGGAGGCCCAGGACTTTGAGAGGAGGTGTCCTTGGTGTCCTTTTCTTCTTTGATGACATTAAGGCGTATTTTATGACTAAGGCGACGAAAAAAGTTTGTTTGATTGACTAAGTCTGACGTGTGCGTTTTTTGAGGTGCGTTACCCGACGATACAGAGTTCCCATTCAAACTCGGAGTAGACTCCTGGTTAGAATCCATTTTATCTTTGTCTCCCGAAGATTCTTCGGCTACAGGCACATCTTTCGATGGCTCCTTAAGCTTGGCGTCTGTGGTAGCTCCTGACTTGGCACTCAGAGGAGCAGGAGCAGTATCTTTGTCGTCTGTCAAACCCACTGGCTCATATTCCTGCTCTTCCAAATCTGAGGCTGAGCCTGAAGAATTTTTCCTGGAGTCTAAACAATTAAGAGCGAGATTGACGTGACCAGATTTGTTTTGTTCCAAGAACATCCCACTCACCGGTCCGTCTTCCTTCTGGGCAACTGGGAAATATTCTGGATTAACATAACCGACTCCTTGATTGAGGAAAGACAATTTGAATTCAGCATGAGGAGGAGCAGGAGGGGCGGAGTTGGGCGCAGAATTTGTATTGCTGCTCGTCAGTTCGTCCTCAGCATCCACATCGATGTACTCGTAGCGGTGCAAAGGGTCTGCTAGCAAGTCAATTGGCGAAGACTTCTTCTCCGGCTCAAACAAAGGGTCAAATTCCTGGACGACGGAATTCCTGGAAGTGAGACTTGAGCAGGAATTGTTATTGGTGGTCACGGTTTCGATGGAATTGAAGTTGGAATGCTCCTTGAAGACAACGGCGCCATCTTCGATTGCAACCTCATCGTATTCATGAACTTTCTTCGTTGTGACGGAGGTCCTTTGAGGGCCGGTTACGAGTGTCGTAGAGCTGGTTCTACTTTCTGAAGTACTTGTGCTGCGGTTAGAGACATTTCTTCTCACGACGACGTTGCCACTAGCTTTCTCCGTCTCCTTCTCTGAACAATTGGATGCCCCTCCTTCTGAAATGACACTAGAATGCTTTGAAAATGTTGTAGGAACGTCTGAAAAAGAAAAACGCTCTCCAGGTGTATCATCCAATTTTTGAGAAGAGTTTCCCGAAGATCCGTTTCGCCTCCGATTTAATTCACTTAAATCGAAAGCAGAGGCATCAAACGGCAATATATTGGAGGATTTGTCAACATTTGGCACTGTGATTCTTTTACTAATGGGAATATTGAGCTGACTGGCATTTGGATTGATTGGCATGAAAGGGTCTAACCCGAAATTCGAATTCGAGTCTGAATTGGACGAGGAATATGAAGATATCGTCTCGTACAAAGATTCGTGCTGAGAAACATTCAATCTGTTGCTACTACTCGACTCAGTGGCGGCAGACAAAGAATTGGACGTTGGCTCACTGGAAGTCGACGGAGGACAGCTGGCCACTTTCTCCAGAATTCTTTTCTTGATTTCTTTCACTTTCTCATTCTCATAGCTACATTCCTCTGCCGTCTCCGCGCTTTCTGTCTCCAGTATCACCGAATTACTCTTTGGCGCCACCACGAGAACTGTCTTCGATGATTTTGGTTCCATGTAATGCTCACAATCCTCGGAGCCGGAAGACCGCGACACTGAGGAAGATGTGGAGAACCGAGCGCGAGTAGCTTCATCCAGTTCATTCAGCGGAGAAGTGAAGTTGATGGCCCTCAGAAGCTCCGCCTCTTTTATGCTCGCCTCAAAATCATTGTCAAAAGGATTTTCGATCGTTCGTTTGAATAGGTTGATTGTCCCTCTCTTCTTGTCGTCGGAAATGCTCTCATTCTCGAAGGACGGAGAGGCGGAAGGAGAGTTTGAGACGGAGTCGGAGCCAGAGCCCGGAGATATGCTCTTGGATTTCCTCTTCTCCGAAAAAGAGTTGGAGGACGTCAGTCTTTGGTAGAGTTTTCGAGGCAATGGTACGGGTTTCGTGGCTGCTGAACTTGCAGAAGGCGCCGTAGGTGCATTAGAAATTGTGATGTCATTATTATTGTTGTTTAGTAGATTATGTCTAGACGGAGGCTTAGGCTCCCTGGCACTTTGTGAAGAGATAGTTGCAGTGACAGGACTCGGACTCTCACTCCGACTCGGATCTGGATCCAGAAAAGGGCTCGAGTTAAGTAGATTCTTGTTGGTCCGACGCGGCAACGGAATTGGCTTGCACCCTGAACCTCCTTCCATTCTTTTCTCCAGGCTCCTCAATTTCATCCGGCTAGAATACTTCCATTCTATACTCTACTTTGCATTAGCACTCAATGTTCCTTGCGTCCACTCTAAAAAATTCTTCTCCTTCTAATCCACTGCATCTATTGGATTGTTTCACTTCCTTCACTCAGTCCCTCTGCAAATAAATACAAAACCGCATTAGTCACCAAAGCACGTACTTGCTTTATAGCCAACTTTGCGTCAATAACTGACAAGCTGCAGTTTCTCTATTTTATTCTTACTTTTATTGAATGAACTATTTGTCAAGTGAATTCAAATAATTTAGGTTTGAGTTAAAACTTTCTTATCAGCCAGACTGCATCATAAGCCTAAGGAATGCTTATAAAACATTCCCATCGGATTATAGTAATTTATACTGTGCCATTCACAATGATTTCTGTAGTGGCGAGATAAACTGCTAATCTGACTGTGTATTCGTTTTCATCGCTAACAGTTTCAATCTCAAAAGCCGCAGTTCATGCATGACATTCAATTTATATTACGTACTTACGTATCTACTTATATCTACTTACTTATCAAGTTATCACTTATACACAAACATTTCGCATAATGGCACACGTAAACACGTAACAATATGCTGTAAAATACTTTGAATGACAGCTTAAGGTGGACGCAATTTAAAACAAACTCCTACCATCATCAGTAAATCAGATGCCGTCGAAGAACTTCGGAAATACAGACCTTTTGTTCATTACGAGTACAATCCTAAGTAGCTATTACTTTTACACATTGGAAATAATCATATAGTCTGGAAGTCTGGATGGATATCATCAGATATAGATATATCAGCTGCATCAAAGGTCGACTAGGTTAGAATAGAATTTGTGGCTTCCTGTTCAGCTGTACACCGTAACTTTGTAACTATTATAATTATCACCACAATGAAAATTTAAGAATATAAAAGGAGAATACGTTTGAAAGTCAGCAAGAAGTGCTAATAAGTTTTTGCCTAAAGATACCTACCTCAGTCTACTACACATATTGGCACTTCTAAGTTCTACCGTATGCCATACTATCCAATTACGTACCCATGCCATTGGCCTTAAGTAACTGTAATTGTAACTATTCATACTTAAACCTATGCTCATTAAGTTTTGTCGCTAGTGACGTATCTATGAAAGACACCCTGTTTAAGGTGACTCATCCTCAGTTTTATTCACGAACTTTCATCGCTGCGTTAATGCTGACTCAAACGCAGTAACAGTTGTAATGCTATTCTTCTGTTTGTCTGACTACGTATTACTTAATGTATTATAGCCAATGTATGACTTTTGCAAACTTCCACATTTCCACGTTCCACATATCAACAAGTTAAAAAATAGCAATAATAGTGTAAAAGTAGGTTTGAGTCTAACAAAATCAGTCACCTCCCTCCCAAATGAACCTAAGCAAGAACATTTTTCATTGATTTTACGTGATTTTGACTATGTGTTACAAGTAACTACGGAATTCCAACAATATTTGTTTGACTACCAAAAAATAGAAAACAAAAAGCACTCAATCCCGTATGCTAGAATTTACAATCCATAAAAATAATTTGTATACCAACATTATTTGTATGGCTTAACTGTAGCATGCATCTGTATTATTGATTATGTGTGTATACATTGGTCCATGGTAAATATTTGACAAATATCAAATAAACAAGCGTTACGATGAGCTAAAAGCACAATCGAAATACAAATAAATGTGAAGATAGAAAGTTTGGGCAGCTAGATAATTAGTGTACTTGTACATACACTATACGTCATTAAGTATCTACTTCTCAGAATATTATATGTAGACACACCGTTAAAACTCTTCTTCAATAACAAACGAAATTGCTTTATTTATGGCATCTTTATCTCATGTGTAATGCAACGCGTCCATTATTTATCCATTTGAGAAGTAGCCAAGACTCAAATAAATACTAACCTAATTAAAGTAATCATTGCCACTGAACACGCTAAGAACTTTTACTTTACTCGTCGCTGTCTTTATATTACACGCTTCCTAAATAATGCCGGATGCATGTAATAAGTCAAGTTATACATTGTACCTACACAGAGAGAGAGAGAGTGGTATTATTATATCCTCTGAGCTGTGACACTAAGTAAGACTGTGTCAACACTAGTGACTTACATGCCACGTATAAATGAAGCTGTTTATGCACGCGTCCGTCATGCTACGAAAGATAACATCCTCTACTTAACTCTTTCACAACAATGAATCCACCGCAAAACGTACACTAACCACTGCTAAACAACGACGCAAACAAATTGCACACACTACAAATCACTATCATTATCACGTCAATTAATTGAAATAATTGAGTCGTATGAATACTTAAAAGCACACTCACACAGACAATCAGACAATTCGTACAGAGAGCAATAACACATTTTATAAACATGCCAGAGCAGTCTTTTCTTCGAACTAATACTTTATTTATGTTGACCTTTGTATTTCCACGCCTTAGATAGAAGAATCTTATTCATAGTCGATTTACTGTCATAGGATATGATGTTTTCATTGCATATCTTGTCATTACGATACGCATACGCACTGCAAATCTACACACTTAATTCAGGTCAGATAAAATTAATAGCTTTCTCACAGCTAACTAGTCTTTTAATGTCGGGATTTAGCGATTACAGTTGTAAACGGCCCAATCTACTACTAGCTATGCTTATACATCTTCAATAATTTTGCAGAAAGCGTAAAGCAGTTTTCTTTCATGAAATAAATGTATTTCAGTAACAACGTACCTGAATTGATGTGTTAAAAATGGATTGAAACTATGGTAAAAAACTGGTTTCAAGCGTGTAGTAGTAAGTAATTATTAGGCCAACGTCATTCGAATCCGCAATTGTGACTCTCCTTTATTTATGGATATATTACATAGATCCTGTTCACTATAACTTCAGTCGCAGCAATTCTGCTAGTAATCTGTCATCTGTTTAAAATAAAATAAAAAGAAAATATTAGAGAATTTTGACGGCTCTTTTGTTTAATTACTTCAACTACAATCCAACTTTTTTAAAACATCACTGCCGACTGATGAAGTTATTTTTTGTACGCGTGTCTAACAAGATGTGCTAAAAATCTCGCCCAAAATTACCTTGTTCTAAAAAACTGTAACAAGCTTTATAATGTCTTAAAAAATAGATATTGGCACTGAGTCAAACTGATTGCCTATTTACGAATAGCAATTGACAAATAAATAATTTTAGTGTAATTTGGTGGGACTAAAAATGAAAGGGTAAGGCTTAAAACATAAAAAATCTCCTGAGGTTGTAATGGAAAAGATCCCGCCTGGTTGCAAGTCCGGACAGTCAACAGTTCAATCATCAATTTTGCCGATTTAATAGCGAAATATAAAATAATAATTAAAAGATGTTATAATAAATACTGTCAACGAGATCGTTCTTACTGTTAAATGTTTGACAATAGTTAAAATGTGATAATGAGCTGCCTAAAGTATTTTAACCGTAGCTATATAATTAGTCTGGAGTCTGAAGTGGGCTTGTCTCTTCTTTGTTTACAAATTAAATGTGCGATTGCAAAATGATAAAGAATAGTTATCAATTTTAGCGATAAGTTGAGTTATGACAGAAATGGGATACCTTTACTGCAAAGGTGTTGTCTGTGTCTGTAATAAAAATCAATGAGCTGTTGAAATGACTTGGCTAAATAAAAGTTTGGAAATGTCCAATTTTAGAAGAATGGTCATGGACGACAGTTTCTACCAATACCAGTGGCAAAGTTACAAACAATTAAAATACAATCAACCTAACCAGCCATTGCAGTAGTGCAAACAAGTGCAAACTGAGCTGTGTAAAGTGTATAATTGAACACAGGCTGACTCATCCAGCACCAGATGATAATTCATTGATGATTGGCTTTGACCACTTTGACTTTGACTGTCTAGCTAGAATAGAACACTTCTAGTTCTATGCTACACACTACACACTAACACAGTACGATCGTATAATTATAATATTGGGGCTTAGTATTTAGTATGGGTCGTGGCCGTGGTGGTGGTAGATAGTATAAAGTTTAAGGTACCTACATACAACATAATAAGATTATATAGGTAATGTATAATACACATCAACAAAGTGTTATACACAGGAATAGGAGCAATGAAGTATATCGACACACTGAGCAGCTTGTTGCAACTTTCAATGGTCGAGCCAATGGTGGGCAGCTTTACAGCCAGTGTTTGACTAGCCACTGGCTAGTGGCTTTTTTGGTAGTGGCTAAAATGGCCTAGTGGCTGGCTAAATTATTTGTTGGCCACTGGCCATAATGGCCTACAATGGCCAAAATTGTT
>JABASI010001001.1:0-29279 GCA_019776505.1 Tomocerus nigrus
GTGGCAATTTTGCAAATAATATTATTATGATTGCTAACAATTCATTCTTCCGAAAGTTTTGAACAATTTAACAAATTCCTCACTCCTCAGTGTAAACTCAAATCCCTGTAATGAGAATTTATTGCAGCTATCGGAACAAACCATGATGATGTAAAGTATATGGATGAAAATGACATATCACTGCAACAAAGTTCTCAACAGTACATAAGACAGACGTAGGTAGGTCGGTTGCTTAGTGCTCTTTGCATTCCTCACTTTCTGATTGTTGCAGAGAGCGAGCGGGGCCAAAGAAGTCTTGATGTAATGTAAGTAAGTAAATGGTGAATTGAATATTCAAGCTTTCCGTGGCTATCACGACACGACTCTATCAACTATCACATTACATAAACACTATTACTATTAGTTTAATCTCAAGTCATTGTTATTACAAGTGTTGTGATGGTGGCGAAGATAATGGGTAGAAGGTACCTTCGTATACCTTTCGCCGTATGCTAACCTAATCGCTAATAATTTCTTCATTGATCATTGTCAGATGACATATCTAGAGCTAATGCCGAGCTATAATTGTAAAGTCCATCACTCGCTGAATGATTTCATTGCTATGATGTTCAATTCTGTGTAGAAGGCAACTAGGCATCTATAACTTAAATAGTATAGGCAAATAGTTACTATAATAAGTATATCTTAATCGCTTTTGGTTGGATTTTCTTTTCTTGTAGTAGACAGAGAGCACAGCATAGAGATTTGCACATCATTCACATCACAGCTACCTACATAGAATAGATACTTAAATACTTAGCTGCATAATAATAACATTATTCCATTACGTAGGGTTATGATAAGTCAGTTGCGTATAGACTGAATTCGTATTCAGAGTGCAACAGCAATAAATAACGAATGAAAATAGATAATAATGCATTAATGTATAAAGGGAGAATATTTATCGTTAGCTGGCAATTTTAATGACTTTGGCTTGGCTTGCTTATTGTGAGATGGAAGTGTAGAGTAGAGATAGTTTGATTTGACTCGCGTATTTGTATGCTTTGATCCTTCTAAACATAACAATCAAGAACAATCTTATCTGTGCTGATTTGATGGGAAATTACTTGTAAGGTAATCTAATGTAAGTAGTTGGAATTTCAATTCAATTTGAAGTTTCATTAGACTGGCTCTGAAATAGATTTGAGAAAGCTATGCAAATGCGTGTGGATAGCCTACCTACGGCCTACGTTCCTATCTATAGACATAAATACTTTGTGTATGTGTAAATAGGCATTAGGATGTGACTCTTAAAGACCTCGAAAAGTAAAATATATGACAGTGTGTTGCCTGTCGCTGTCTCGTCCCAGTCTGAACAGAGTATATAACATCAGAATTAAGTGTTATGTCTTGTGCACTTGGTGCTTCGGTTTCTGTGTTATGTGATGGAGTATGCAAGCAATGCATCGCACTATAACGATAACTAAAGCAAACTAAGGAAAACTAATCGCAAGTCTAAAGAGAGCCATTTGTTATGCTGACTATCACTAACATAACATAACACAGCACATGCAGCATGCACAAAATCAAAACAGAATAAGAAAGAGTGTTTTGTCTATAGCTGGCGAATCAGTATTAGTGGAGAATGATACTTCAATAGCATTCCATTCGTAGATTCGTAGTAGTTACTATTATAGTAGTTAGAGTCAAGTCTGCATTTCATTACGGCCAAGTCAACCAAAGAGTAAAGGAGTCATTTTAAAGTGCATTTGCATAGTTGGCTGCGTATATTTGGAATTTCGTTTTGGATCGTTGATATTGGAATGGAAATGGACTATTTGTGAAACATGCAATGAAACGTAACATAGAAAGAGAGCTATGCTATAGGTAAAAGAACATCTGCAAAGTCAAATGAGCAGAGTGTTCTAGGTATGTGCATAACATTATTACTATTTAGTAGCCTGGATTTCACACATTTATGTACTGACACAAAAAGAGATATCCTACGCATAGAAGAGCGTTGCTTGGCTTGCATGGTGAGTGCTATAAAAACATTTATTACACAGAGACGCAAAAGTAGTATGCATGCAATTAAATGGAGAGGGGAGTTATATAAAATGCACTGGGGCTATTAGCATTATATCTGTAACCACTGGCGAATGTATTTTTACAAGAGCAAGGTGTTTACCTACAAACATTTTATGTAACGTTGAAGGTGTCTTCTTTTGCCTATTCTTAAATGGAGATCAAATGCATGTGGCAATGTAATAATCTGTTGTGTTGTGATACTATGGTTTGATTTAGAAGAAGGTGAGGTTTCCAGCTAAATTAAAATAGGCAAAGGAAGGGTGTGTTGTCTTCCCCTCTAATGTGATGTTCACTTGCTTGGCTTGCTTGATTGTGTTCTGAGTTTTCTGAAGCAAGCAACAAGGCAAATGAAGTAAGACAGACATGCAGGGTAAGTAGATAGATACAGTCAGTGCCAAGCAATGGACAGAAGAGTCAAATCAAGCCATGCCAAGTGAAACCAAGCCAAGGCATGGCAGACAAGTCCAGAGACCTGCATTACTTACAGGGCTAGTATTATAATGCGATGCTAAAAAACAGAAATAGTATAGGATACAATAAATGTATATTATTATTATTATTATTATTATTATTCCACATTATTCTGTATAATAGTGTGGAGAGTGAGTAATGTGCGGTGTGATGTGACTATCTGTTGTATAAATACCTTCAGAATAATATTATGCATGTATCTATAGACACATTCGTTATTATCTGAGTCAGGTATGCGATATAAAAAGTCCTCGCTCTTCTGACTTGAATACATCTGCCCGTATAATAATAATAATATTTCGCTGGTGAAGCTTCGCAATAATCCAATCTGGCATCGCATGCATGTAAGTGTAAGGTAAAGTAATAGTTTGAGCTGGCAGTTCGTACGAAATGGTTAGATTGGAGTGAGTGTAGCCACCTGAAGAGTACTTAGTCCGTCCGTATAGCTAAAAGTAAAGCATGGGCAGGCAGAGGGAATCTCTGTTTTTCTCAGTCTGATCTAAAGTGTAAGTAAAGTAATGACACTTAACAATTACTGCCGTTAATGTAATATAATGCAATGCAGTCGCAGTTTGAAGGGATACAACTCAAGTGTACGTACCTAGCTACGTAGCTGGGAGATAGAGTGAGTGAGTAGTCGAGGAGTCGCGAAGAAATAGCACAAGAAGCATTTCCAACAGAGCCAGTTAACAATAAGTTGCCCATTATATACACCTTGACTTGAGTTGGAGTAATAGTTGCCTGCCTGCCTGCCTGACTCGGCTTTGCATGGCATCGCTTTTTGGCTTGCTTAGCTAATCTAATCCTTCTTTCTTATTATTACGTTCTGGCATTGTATTATGTGCTAGGGATTGGGGGCATTGCATTTTTCTAAACATCTCTAACTCTCCTCAGTCAAGTCAAGTCAAGTCGAGTCACTCAGAGTCAGTTTGAGCCAAGATCGAGCGAGCCATGCCATGTCTCTCTTTCTTCTCACTTCAATTTCAATCTACATAGCCTCCTCAAGATTCCTCTTGTTCATGGGCAGCAGAGAGATGTTGTTGTCGACTGTTGCGTCTTGCTCCTTTCTTCTATGAAAGTCTTCAATGTTGGCCGAGTGGATCTGAACTCTTCTTCCTTTAATGAAATAAGCTCTGTCTTCTTTCTTGTCCATTACGGAGAGTTTCTAATCGTGTGCATTAGTTGCATTGCGTTGTTCTATCTCAAATATGGACTGCTCATCCTCGACTTGACTTGACTTGACTTCTTACTTTAGCTCTCTCGACGACTCTGCTCTGCCTGCCTTTGCTTTGGCCCATTCTTTTCATCTCACAACAATCAAACTCATTGCATAGGCATAGATATTATGTATAGAGAGGACTATTAGCCTCTTCTTCTATCGTTTCTTCGTTAGAGTTTCCTTCGTTTGACAGGACTGCAATGAAGACAGTCTCTGATTGCATCTGGTATATTATATTAGGTTGTTTGTTGCATCCCATTAGATTACATTACATAGCGAAGAGATAGCAGAGCTCGCCAAGCCTTGAAATGGATGACGACTCAGACTATGCACTTAGTTATCCACATTTGCTACACACATAAAAGTTACTATTAGCATGATATAGTGGTTACAAGAGCAGAGATGGATGTATATGCAAGTACATTTCATTTATGAGATGATTATGGGAGCCGTGAGAAAAGATATGTGCTTCGTTCGGCAAACCTCTGTTCTATATCGCCAAATTAAAACCCTAGAAAGCTGGTTTAACAGACTTGTCTTCTGTCTATCCAATCCAATGTTTTCCTCCATTCTAATCCTTCGCTCTCTTCCCTCTATGTGTGGAATGGAAGGGCAGATTTTTTAGTCTCATCTTTCCTAACTACATGCATCGAAGACAAGCTTCGTAATAATGTATAAAAGAACATGTCTAATCCTAGTAAGCTAAATAATAATAATAATATCTGATGCTATAACAAAGTCCAAGTCTAGTGTACTAGCATACGAATGCATTGTATTGTAGTAGTAGAAGTAGTAGTCTATGTATATATCTCATGTGTGTATAGGATGGGAACTGCATTCGCTGCTAGGCTTATAAGTTGACTTAGTTCGCTGGATGGATGGATTATGATTATCAATGCAAGAGAGCAGGTAAGTAAGTATGCAGTGTCTGTTTGTGTAGGTAGGGAAGACATGTATAGCCAGTTATGCGATTATATTAAATCTCGAATCTAACTAGGTATTTCAAGTTTTCATACACATAAAAGTGGTTATGTGATGCTGGGCTGTGTACCTATCTTTAGTTATTTGTTAGGTCGCTTTTCTTTGACTATAATGCCACACTACATTACAATTTACATTAGCTTGTGCCCCAGCTCTCGCACACTCAAGATAAGTTTGCATAGAAGAGCCTTCCTTTCTTAAAGGCCGGCGGTGAGCTCGTAGCTTTGCATGCCTCTCTCTCTCTCTCCACCTAATGTATGTGTTATGTGTGTGTCTGTGTGTGTGTGTGTGTAAGTAAAGAGAGAGAGAGAAGTATGTGGAGAGTTGAGTGCTAGGGCGCCTAGATCCTCCAGCCCTATCGCCTGCCTATCTGTTCGGGATGCCCAAGCTAGAAGCAAGCTGCCTGGTCTCCTTCTCCTTCCTTTTCTCTGTCTGCCTCAATGTTGAATTGCCCTGGCTTATCCACGTTAATAGCCGCAGCATAAATACGACAATGTAGATACGGAGGAGCACAGGAAAGTTGGAAAAGAATGGGTTTAAAAACTACCCTCTCGGCTCGGTCTCGACCTCGACGTTAGTTTAATGGAGGAATGGAGAGGCAATGGATTTCCTCCGTCTATAACTCTCGCATTCTATGCCCTTATGAATTCCCTCTCCTCTCTCTACGGCACGACTCTGTTTATAAATACCTAGCTCTATCTATCTAAGAGAGTATTATTATTATTATACCTATGCGTAGGTAGCCTTCACTATATCCCTTCATGCTTTCTATTGTCCTATTCTCTCTGGCTTGGCTGTATGAGGACTGGAACCCTAACTAACTGAGAACTAACCCTACACGGACGACGACGCTCCAACGAACACCACTGCACTATATTCCATTTATTTATACACGGACTAGAATGTAAAATAGTAAACTGAAGCAACACATCGTAGATAGATAAGTAACATGCAGTCTCCCTCCTATCTATACACACACACAGACAGACTATGTCCATATCCGAATAAAAATTACATGCAGATGCCTAATATTACTTAGTGGTCGTCGTCGTGGATAGAAAGGAAAGGCAGAGAGAGAGAGGCTAAGGAGTATAATAGAATCCTATGGCTTGGGAATAGAGGATAATGGGGATATCTGTTGTGTGGAATAGAAATATATTGGGTTATTATATTCGGAGGACGGACGGACGAAGGGAATAGAGAGAATAGGATTCCATTCCATGCGTCCATATAATAAAATAGTGGAGAGGAAAAGACCCAGGAGCCATAGTCAAGTCGAGGAAAGGAAACCACCCCCATTAGATGGATGTGGATGTAACTGATGTAAGTAACCCCCTTGAATTTCACGATGGAATGTTCTCTTGCCAAGTCTCCTAGGACGGGATTTTTGGAAGAGTTGTTCTCTTCTCTTCTTACATTCACTCACAACGTTACATTTACTTTACTTGAACACAACAGCAGGAGAGAGAGAGAGAGAGATTTCACAAAGCTTAGCATGACAGGGACAATCTAAACCTGTATGTAATGTACGTAGTCTCTGCCTGCCTGCCTGGCAATAATAACACGGAGCGAGTGCTATCCTAAAAGAATCATCTTATCCTTTCCATGTCTGTCCTGGCTGATGATGGTGATGCGATGGTATGGTATGGTGGTGGTGTGGTTTTTCGAGAGTTGCATGGCTGCATTACACACATGTTATGTTCTCCTTCTCCAAACGACGATGTGATGGCTGAAAGCAACTTTAACTCACATTAGGGGTTGGTTTCCTTTCCTTTCCTCTTCTCCTGGATTGTTCACTCACAGAAACATCACAATTCACAATGCACTTCTCAGCGTCTTCCCTGCCTATTGTGAAGGCTGCTATAACGCTCTCCGACTATATTCATCCAACTACCAACTTCAAACAGCTTGCCTTTTCATACATACATGTATACAGATACATAGTTCCATGTACACACTATTCAGTCAGCATCTAAGTAAATATGTAGCTCTATAAGAGAAGAGAAGAGGGAAGCCGAAGGGAGTTTAGCTCGCTATTAGTTCTCGTTTTGCATAGCCCATCGAAATCTATGTATATTTTCTATATCTATGTAATAGCGTTCAAACGACTCATATTCTTCGTCAGAAACGAGCAATAACATTCGAATACGAAGCATTTACAAGGCATAGATACAAACATACACAATGCACAGTCACAGTCCAAGTAGAAGAGAGTCTGAGAGAAGAGTGAGTCAAGGAAGATTTAGAATCATGGAGCGATAGGCAACACGGCAAGCGGAATTTGTGTGGAACCTTTGTGTTATGTTCTACATTGTATTCTCTTCTACAGCGCTATAAAACATATAACGCCTAGCTTTATTTAGTTAGCTTTAGCTTTGCTCTTTTACTATAATAATAATATGCTTTTATACACTTTATAATGTGTACATGTATTTACTCTGTAACTATCCGTCTATCCTATTTTCTGTCTCTTCTTTCTATGCATCCACGTAGATATTTGTAGTTAGTTTGGATTTCTGTGTATAGGACAATATAATTTGGCTCATATATCCGAAGCTCTTTTCTATTGTGATACGAAACAAACTGTTCCCTAACTTGAGTGTTTCTTCTTTCCATGTTTTCTGTTATAATATTATAGGCTATACGCAATAAATATAATGCACTCAATGTTCAATGCAACTTGTATTTCATTCCATGAGGGTTGCTCAGCCTATGTGGATGCAATGCATACATAAATACGTGCGTAGGTATTGCATTTTCAATCCTGTCTATTACTTATTAAATAGTTGCTGTACCTATCAATGTAGGAATAAATGCATTTTGTCTCTATAGTTTCCATAGTTTAATGTGATTCTATAGAAACCTTTTTGGTTTACCTTTAGAGCTTTGAATCACTGTTCTATCCACTCGTTCTAGGGTTCTCTGTTGTGTTGTGGCTGTCTTGTCTTCGTCTCAGTTAGTCAAGTCAAGTCTCTCACGTTAGAAACGATGCCTGTTTATCCCCTTTATTTCCAACCCTAGCCCCGTCCGTCCCGTTTACTTGAATACACGACGACACGACAAAATATTATAGTTTTATATGATATAGTCTGTAGAACTTTATATAAAATACAAAGTCTAGTAGTAATAGAAAGGAAACCAGAATCTGAGTGTGTGTGTAGAGTGTAGTGTTGTTGTAGGGAGAGATTCAGTCAGAATCAGATGAATTGCATTGCGTTGCATATTACGTATACACTCACAGGAGAGTGAATAACTAAGAATAAGACTGATGGGGATAAGAGTCATAAGAGTGATACTCTGTAGAAGAGTGTAGTAAAATATTATTATGTCTTTATAGCTATGTCGTGCAGCATAGTTGCAGAGTTAGTCAAAGTCAGTTTAACTTATTGTCAGCCTATAGGTTGGCTTTTAGTGTAGCTAAACAAAACATGAGCTAACCTCACTCATCTACTTACTTCTCTATCTGTGTGTAGTGTAGTAGTGTGCTTGCTCTCTGAGAACTAAGGAAGGCTGCTGTGTCCGAGGAGTCTCAGGTTATAAGGAATTTTAAAGGTGTTGTTATAATCTGCGTGGATATACGTCTATTAGTCGTTTTAAAGAAAAAGCTGATAAGAGTATATAGGCGAGCTATAGGTTACCTGTCTGTCTTGGCGTATGTTAACTCTTATGGAGCTGCACAATTACACTTAGCATTACATACTTAGTTTTACATTGGAGAGATAGACCGCAGAGTGTGTTTGTGTTGTGTGTGTACTGGTTGCTGCTGCTGCTGCTGCTAAGAAACAAGTTGGTCTGAGAAGAGCCTATTCTCCTGCATTCAGCAATCAAAGGAAAAAGAAACGATGCAATGGAACAAAGTATTACGTACGTAGAGGAGATAGGAACAAGAGGCCATACCTGTCCATGTAATATTTCCATTAGCATCATCAATAGCTGAAGCAGAGCTGTTGGGCCTGTTGAGAAGTTGAGAGTCGGAATTGGAGTGTGTGAGTGAGGGAACAACGACGTTAACGATAGTAAGAGCAAGCAAACTAAGAAACAACTCCAGTAACTAAATTCGTCAACGAAACCAAGTGAACTGAACTAGCGCGAGCAAATGCAACTCCAACTAAATCATCATTCCAGTCATTTATGAAAAGCTCTGTCAGTTTAAGTTTCCATCCACAAAATTTATCCAGGAGCCAAGCAAAATTTCCATTCATGTTCGCATTGTCCAAGTTTTAGTTCAAGTTGAAGTTTGCTCTCTCCCAGTGCTCCCTTTCAATCCAATCCAATTGAAGTCCGTTTTATTACTTCATCGGAGGAATATATTTGTGACACGCTTACATACAATAATAATTCTCATATATTTATATGCAGTGCACCATCAACCCGATGCGGATTTCGTAGAAACAACGAGTTCCTAGCATACAACTCACCCGAGTGTATCTGTCTCTCTCTCTCTCTCTCTTTCCCGTTTTCTTCTTCGCCACGTTCTCCGCTATTAAAAGTCTACTCAACATTCTTTGTTTGTTCTTACAAAGTTTTATGGTGTTTCGTGATAAATATCATCCTCCTCATCTAATCCGTTCAATACTATCGAATTCAAACAAAGTTCTGTTCGCAGCTCAGTAATTGCAATTACTACATGATTTTTCTTGAATGTTAAAGGCTGTGTTGCACCCTATTTGCATCCTTGCAGCTACATACTAATAAAGTTACGTGTTTGGTTGTCCGTCCAGTTTTTTTATAGCATTTCAACCCATCAATATGTTTTGAGTTTTTATTCTGTTTCAAATTTTACAATTGGGACAGAGAGTTGCTATAGTAGCAGCAACTTCTCTCTGTTCGTTGTGCCTTTTCTTATTTTTTGGAGCGTCATACATAAGTACATGGAGCATGATGGATCTTTTATACTCTGGTAAGAGCCATTTTTCATTCTTATTTAAATACATTAAAGGCTAATTGTGATTCCACAGCAGTGAACTTCAATCCTCCACAATAATACTACTTACCTATAATAATAATAATAATAATATAATTACAATTAACTGCGAATGACTGTAAGACTGAAAGCGTAAACTGTAGCCGATGTTTGTGAGGGATTTTTTTAATTTAGCCTTGTGAGTGTGCGTATAGGTGCGTAGGTATGGTATGTCCGTAGTATTAAGTATGCGTCTCTATAGGGCCATTAGTATGAATGCTATATAATATTTATGGCTTGTCGAAAGAAAACTTGGAAAAGAAGTGAGAAATTTGAAGTGAAAAGTTGGTCACTCGTCTTCATAATAATAACAGAACATGAAAAGAGTCGTCGTAGTGCATTTCATTGCATGAATGCCATCGGCGAAGAAAATCTATTTTATAAGAAATGCGTTGTGTATATGAAGAAGGGGAAATAATATCTTTTATATAGTCCAGGGAGGCAGACAGAGGAGATAAGACAGATAGTGCTAGAAGTAAGTGGATGACAGAGCATAGGTAGTAGTAACAAAAGGTTGCTCCAACTTGAGGAGAGGTTTTTATCGTTGGATTGGAGTTAGTTAAGGACTAGCTCGGCTTGCTCACTCTCGGCTCTGCATGTTCTCCAACTCCAATCCAACCAGCCAACTTTTATTGTAGAGAAGAGCAGAGATATTAGTTATAAGGCCTCTTTCTTCCTATCAACTCCGTCCGTGTGGTAGGTGCCTAAAGGTAGTTAAGCTCCTTCTCTGCACCTCTCTATAAGCATTGCCTCCTGCATGCTCTCAGATAAATATGAGACGGAATTCCATGGCTAGGGCTATGCTAGCTATGCCAGTCAGTCCAGTCAGCCCGTCCAGTAACTCTTCTTTGTGTACCTGAATAGTTGTTGGGCTTATAAGGATCTAAATAGTCTGTTGGTATGTTGTGTGTGTATAATTCAGCCTTATCTCTCTCCTTATATTTCCTATGCATTGATATAAGGAGGACAGAAGAGAGCATCAAGGTAATAGCTCTTATAAAGTGAGCATTAGCCATGTTTAATAAAGTAAGGAAAGCAAGTTCAGTTCATAAGCAACTAAGTAAGAAATGCTATTAGCTATAATATTACTTTCTTGGCCTAATAGTCATACATATGTAGATGTGTATCCTTATCATTATTGTATTATATATACATACATACATTGCACTCTGTCTTCTCCGCCTTGCTTTACCTTTGGCTCTCAGCTTGTTGCATTGCATTGTAGTCTTCCTTCGTTCCTGAGCTCTCCGTGGCGATGATATTATATTGTTGTGGAGTAGAGCGTAAGGACATAACGTTAATGTTAACGTAGCATGTTTTTGTAGCCAAAGGAGAGTAAAGGTAGTATTAGCTATTAGGCATTGCCACTCAGCCAGATATGCACTGCAACTACTTCTTAACGAATCAACGTCCTCCATTTTGCTCTTACTGGCTCTTGCCGATGGCCTATTGTTGTTTCCAATGCAAATCCTAATTCCTATCATCTTTTCTCCTCTTCTTCATCCTCTTTTTCTTCTCCAATGCCTTATTGCTCTTTCATCTTCTCTTCTGCCTCACTCACTCACATCACATCCACAGAAACAGAGACTGAGCAACGGAACCAAGCCAGGCTCCAACCAGATCCACTCTTATTAAATTCTTCTATCTACGTGATTCTTTTCTTGTGGTAAATCAGTTGAGATATTAGGGCACACGATGTTACAACCGTGGATATTGAATTTGAATAGATTTATATAGCCATGCACAAAATGAAAGATGGGTCTGTGGGATGTGAAGGAGCTGGAGCTAATTCTCAATTAAATGCATCCATTTAATAGCTACAATTATAAATAGCAAGTCTGAAATAGTTAATGTTATACCTAGCTCTATATTTTGTATATCTATGCCAGAACACAAGTCTGCCACTAATCGCGTTAAATGGACATGGAATTAAATGAAGAATTTATTTATCTATTTATGTGGTTAGTCTACTACTTGGCTACCTATTCAAACTTTTCCACACAACGTTCATTAAGTTTTGTCAATTTTTGGGCCATGGCCACTGCCATACAATATTGTACGTATTTGGAGAGGGAGCATTAAGTTCTAAGAAGTATTCTAAGAATAACTGGGATAATAATAGTA
Organism: Tomocerus nigrus; assembly: GCA_019776505.1. NCBI lineage: Eukaryota > Metazoa > Arthropoda > Collembola > Entomobryomorpha > Tomoceridae > Tomocerus > Tomocerus nigrus. Next base: position 11,826 of record JABASI010001001.1, read on the forward strand.
CCATGCTGATAATGCAAAAAATACACACACAGCATATAAATTTACACATGACTAACCATAATGCGCTGTGTAGTAGATAGGTAGACATACTAGTAGCCTTATTATATATCTCCTGCTCTAACTGTCTAAGTAATGTGGAAATAAAACGAAGGAGTTTTCTGTGCTTATCTTTTATGTACATTGTTATATGATGATGATGATGATAATGATGATTGTGATAGAGCAATAATAGTGGTGCATGGAGAAATGTTGAATTGGAAATGGAAAGCAAGTTCTTGAGGTTACTTTAACTTAGATATTTGGAGTATTTTGCAAGAGTAGTAAAACAAAAGATGAAACTGAAGGAGTAAAGTATTGCGGAATGGGAATGTGATGCAGAGGGCGAGGAAGTAGTGAATCTCACAATCAGTTGAGTGGAGTTGATAAAGGGCAAGTGAGTTTTAGTTTATTTTAGCTGCGGTAATGTATCTATGAAGTAGTGGAGTGAGTGAGTGACTTGGTCCGAAGGAATTCGTCGAAATGGAAATTGTATTAGAGAGCTAGTGGTGGATGGAGAAGAAGATCCCGAATAAGAAAAAGAGAAGACAAAGAGATGAGTCGGTCGGGAGCAAATGCTGCGGTTTTTCCGCTCTTTTTTTTCAGCTGCGACGAGCAAACTATGGAGATATTATGAGGGAACACTGGGTGACTATGACTGCGTCCTGGCTGTCTGTAACGCTTAGTGTGTCCTACTAGGAAAAAGTACAGTTTAAGGCTACGAAGTGACTTCTTTGTAGGAATCGTCAGAATTCTCACATAAAGTACAGTAAGATTGGGTTTGCAATTCCATGGTGTGTGTATTGGGATGAGTGCTAGATCAAGGATTGAGTGTGTGTGTGTGTGTGTGTGGTTGTTCGTAGCTATCAGGTTATGTATCTACATCGCTGCTCGTGTGGTGTGCAGAATGTGATCTGTAATGGAGCTCGGGCAGTGCACTAAAGTCTCAGTCAGCGAATGTAAAGAGTGAAGAGAAAGATAATGGAAAGACAAGCGAGGGCAGAAATATGTTTTATACGGGATGAGATAGAAAAGGATGTGAGAGTGGCTGGTAAGTGAGTGAGTGCGATGAAGAACTACTCACACTGTGCAGTGTGAAAAACTCAAGAACGATGAACATGAAGTGAGAAAGAGAGCAGAGGCAGATGATCATTTTGGCAAATTTGCTAGAGATAGGATGCGCTATAAAAAGAGTTATGGATGGCGAGGTGGGATCGATCGCTGAGATGCTTGGATGGATTGCATTGCATTGCTTTGGGAGCAATTCCAACATGGAATATTGCGAGGAAACCGAGAAAAAATTGTCAAGTAGAGCTAGAAGAATTCATCCTATTCAGATCTATCTGTCTGTGTAACTGTGTGAGTCTGCTTAAGAGCCGTTCTGGCTAAGTACTACTGAGCGTCGCCTCTCAAATGGAATAATATGTTTACGGCACACAGAGACAGAGACGAGACGAGAACGAGAGTCGCGAACCTTCCTTATCCTCATCCTTCCTTCCCATCTCCTCTCCTCCGTCCGTCCGAATTCTCCGAACTGATATACTATTTATATTTATGCCCGTCTCACTCCCCGCCCGACTCAGACTAGACCCAATTCTCTTTTATGCTGCTCTGCAACTCTCTCTCTCTCTCTCTCTCTCTCTCTCTCTCTTCCTCTGTCCGTCGTCCCGTCCACCACGACAGCCACTCGACTCCACAGTCCGCTACTCCCCGCTCCTCCAAAAAACTATTTTGGAAGAACTGCAAAACAGCACAGACTTCCCTGCAAAAAAGTCAGCCAATGTAGTACGGAAGGTCCTTTGGGAAAGAGCTACATGAGCGTCCGGCCAGATTCTTATCATTTCTCATTTAATTCCAACGGTTTTGAAACGAACCATTAAAATAACCTAATCGGACGGAAAATCAGTCATTTTCTGTTCTGATCTCAGTCACAATGGAATGGAAATGGCCATTCAGACCTCAAAAGCACTTTTCTCTCCTCCACCTCCAGAAATGTCACTCCGTTTTATATACGCTGAATACGCTCCTATTTCTTATCTCTGCAGATAAGGGCCAAACTGTTCTTGTTGACATGTCAAGGTCGTCGCTGAGGCCATAGATACGGTTTTGAATAATAACTTCAGACCTTCTGGCACAGAAGGAGTTTGCAATGGGTCCGAAACAGACATACGGCAGGGGACTCTTAATAACCATCAAAGAATTATAGCGCTTCACTTGAACTAAGAGTGACAATAGGAAGATTCTTGCAAATTCCTCGCAAAGCTCATCTATGGTAATCCCCATGAGAAAGCATTTAGAGCATTTACAGTAGTCATTTGCATTATTACATTGTAGAAAAGGTTCTTGGAGGATTAACTCTATCGTCTGACTTTGTGACTTGTTTAACTTTAATGCACTGAGTAGTTTGTAAGCTCCGTAATTCGTAAGTAGGTTCCTTGCTCCTATTTACTTACAGATGTTATGTAATGTAGTTGGTGGGTTGGCGGGCTCATTGCTCTTTCTTCCTCCACTTAAATCCGTTATGTTAGATCAATTTTGATTCCGAGACACAGCAGAGATAAATAGTGGGCATAATGGAAATATATGAGCTAGGTAGTTAAACTCTCGCAGTCTGAGAATCCGGGATAGTGAGAGTGTGCTGGATAAAAGAGTAACTGGAGAAGAGAGAGCCTTCCCCAACTCTCGCTCTTATTTACTTACTATTTGTCTTCTTTAGAGTCTGAGTTCCTGAACGGAAACCGAATCTGAATTTAATTTATCGACAGCGGATGCGATCCAATCATAATATTCTCTTCCCGTCTTGTCATAATCATCGTTCTCGTCTATTCTGGGGATAGCGAGAGGAGTAGTAGGAGGCCAGGCCAGGCCAGAGCTAAATCCGAATCTCCTCTTCAGCTACCTACCTCTAACTCTTTCTCTCGTCGTGCAACGAGCTCGGCTACTATTCAGCAAATATAAAAGCACCCGTGCATAAACTCTCTTAAATGTCTATTTTATTCGATCAGTTCTCGCTTTACGAGTCCATATTGTAGCTAACTAGCTATTTCGAATTTCAATCTTGGTAATTCTCTACTCTTTTATTCAATCCTGACTCCTCTCCTCAGTTGGCTCACTCTTCAAATAAGGTTATGCTAACCTAGTGACTTGACTTAATAGCATTACATATACTGCATATTATCGACCAAGAGGACTCTCTGCCCTAAAATAATGCTCTTTCTATTCTTTTCATATTGTCCTTGAGCTACGGCAAACTATATGTACATATTAGATTACACATACAAGTTATAGCAATAATAATGCACCTTAAGGTATCTACACACTTAGGTATCGAAATCTAAAGGCAGGTAGTTCTACTTAGCCAGTCCTGGCACACCGGTAGCAAACTACCAGTAACTTGAGTCCAAACGGAGAGGAGTGCATGCAAAATTCGGGAGATATCTATTTCCCTCTGACTCACTTTTGCAAGGAAAACGTCATTTCTCTTTTGCCTACTTATCTATATAAGCCGTTGCTGTCTATATGGACAGGGACTCAGGTTTAGTGGATGGGGCTAACTCGTTTGTGCCTAAACGTGAATAATATTATTATTAGAGGAGTAGTTGTAGTTATGTGTAGTATGTACCTTACGTCGTAACTTTAGATGATATTAATGATGCTGATGGAGATATCCTAATGGAATTTCTACTAAACGTATTTGTCTGTATAAAATTGGCGTTGGCTTCGAACAAAATGAGCCGTCTGCCTAAATAGCTATCGAGATAGATAGATAGATGGAAGAAGAGATGCATGCTCTCTCTGCTCCACAAAGATACTTTAGCAGGATAAGATTGATAGAAAATTTGTCGTTAGTTGTAGAACAGAGATAGTGATTAGATTTCTGGTTTGAACCATTACTCACAAAATCATTGGCTATGAAGCTGCATTTATGTATGGGATTAATTGAATAGGATCGGATTTGAGATTGTATTCCTTATTCTCCTCTCCTCCTAGTTGGCAGTTGTTAGGATTGGCTTGGCTTGCTTAGTTTGGCCGCATTAGATAACTGATGTTTACGTTCATGAAAGACTAAACTCTCTCTCAATCAATTCAATGATGCTATTCCCACAAGCAGTCAGCTCTTCAGGCGATATAATGCTATAAGAGAGAAACTTGCGAAATCTACCACGACAATGACTAGTCCAGATAACTACGAAGCTCTTTATATATTTAGTTGTTCTCCTCCCGCGTCATGTAATGTTGCTCTTTTAATCCTGGATCTAATTGAGATATATCTTCTAGTCCTTAACTAATAGTGCTCTATATGATGGATAGAAATAACCTATCAAGAATTATAATCGGATATATTTATATGCAGTGGGTTGAGTCGGCTACTATGGGAAATATAAAATTCTGAGAGCACTCAGCAAGTTGTCGACCAAGAATCAAAGACAAGGTCTTTATTAGCTATCTGTTCTGTAGATGAGTATAAGGCATAGATAAGTTCCGAGATTGTTATAATTACATCAAGAAGAATGGCAGGGAAGTCGAAGGACGGGAGTCGACTCGTCTATTAACGAAGTTTCAGAGAAATTGCAAAGAAGCCACCGTCTGACGGACCGAGCTGAGGATCTCACTTCCTCTTTATAATGAAAGGAGTAGGGCACTGTCTGTCATCATCACACACACAAGTGGACGGAGTTACTCAGATGAATATTTCACTAGTTGAATTAAATGCATCACTTTTTCCGGATGGGTGGCTAAAGTTTCTATGCAGTTGAAAATGGCTCTTTGCTTGGTTGGTTGGGAGAAAGATGCGTTCCGGCTTTTCTCGTCATAACTATAAACTTGCCTAACAGTAAAAGGCACTGGTTTCTTTCATTTCCATTTGCATAGAGTGACGATTAACTGTTAGCCGAGCTCTGTACTAAGACGTCCTCTCCTCGCCTACCTTCTACTTCAAAATTCAATTACGGAATTGCTCAGAAGAGCAGAAGGAATTGTGTTATACTACAAGAAATATTATGTGGACGAAATTTATTCGTTCTAGCATGACTTCCTCAATTTGCAGGATCTGCCTGGTGGAACTGAGTGAGTGACTCAACTGTTATTCTGTTATTAATGCTATCATTACAGAAATACAATTAAATTCCATCCAAATAGTTGGGAAATCCATTTCTTGCCAATATAATACAGAAAAATTCTAGCAGACAGACACTATTATTAGTTATTAGATAGGGCAGGATAGTCAGCAGCAAGTTATAATATTTTATATCCACACCATGAGCCATCGAACAACTCGCTCTCGCACTACTAAATGTTCGTATAATTAGTTAATTGATTATTATTCTTTTGGCATTGTAGTATAGTCTGGCAATAGGAATCTATAGGTGGACCCAGTGTAATGAAAAAAGATTTTGCGACATCAGATGTATCACAGGACAGGAGAAGAAAAAGAGTTGCGTCCAGTCATATACATTTCATGCGAATCTTTTGAAGTGGCAATCTTAGGACAACCATTCATCCCGAGTTATTCTTCAATGTTGATATGTTAAGAAAAGAGCGGAATTCCTTTTTTAGGCGCTTTATTATATTTTCTTCCTTCATATAAAGAACTAACACTAACACCACTTAAGCTTACATTCTATCAGTTCCAAATGAATAGTACACGTCCACGAGGACCCAGCCAGCAGCCAGAGTCAAAGCAACTTTCATTCTCGGGCTTTACTTATTTATTTTGTCATTTTGGTCTCGTATGTGTGTGTGGCCCTGGCCTGGCCACGTTTCCTTCCCCCGATATAATATCCAACATAAAGTAGGAATGTACCACGAAGGAGGGATATACAAGATATCCCTGCCTACTTCTATATATACTCATCTCTCTATTAATCTACTCTGTTACTATATCTTGCGTGAGTATCTTCCAGAGGAAATGATTCCAATAATGTAGCAGAAATAGTATTTGTGAGTGAGAAATAAGTGGTTGGCTTCAGGAGGCTGACCCAATGAATGTGGAATAGGAGCCATTTGGAGAATATTGCCTGCTTTTCCTCTGCTGTATTTAATTTTATCTACAGATCGCAATGTACTAATAAGTATGACCGGCATAGAACATAAATAGATGGCTATAGAGCCCTTGCTCGCACTACATTTAGCCAATAAGACAATTCTCAACATATACGTAATTAAGGAGCATGGCTTATATGAATGCGATATGTGCGCATATTACAGAGTTACTAGGTAACTACGTAAAAGCATTGTCATTACAGAACCCATAGAATTTAAAGTAAAACAAAACGAGTGAGACAATTAAAATGGGAAAGAGGCAGGAGGAGGCAGGTTGTTGGATCGCCAAGTCAAAGCCGAACCGAATGATTCTTTATTATTTCTAGTAAATTGTACATGGTTGGTCTTGGTAATGGAAGGGATTCGATAGGAAGGCTATGGGAGAGTCAGTAGTTTCGTTGGGCTATTGTTGTAGTAGTTACTTATTAAAAGTTTTTGTATGACAACTGCATAGTTGTTGGAAGGAAATAGGAATGTTATGAGTTTTGATAAGAGAAATAAAGCAAGTTGCTCCGTGTTATTATTTGTAGTAGAGTCTGCTAAAGTCTGTGTGTGTTATTTGCGTGTGTATTGTGTCTGTCTGTGGAAAGTATTTGTATAGAGTATTATAGGGATACTGAGTAGTGGTTGGTGAGGGACTACTACTAACTCCTGGAGTGGAGGAGTAGTGTCAGTATCTCTCAGATGTGCATGCAGTGTGTAGTGTAGGTAAAGTTGTAGCGTGAACTTAAGTGGGACTGGTTTTGCTAGATCGCTCAGTCGGTCGGTTAGTTCAGTTGGGCATGGCGGTGCGGTGCGGCTAAGGCCAAGTATATCGTGCCTCACTCAACTTCAGTTCAGTTCAGTCACTAGTAGTGCTCAGCCAGTTGAATTCAGTCAGTTCAGTTCAGACTTGAGCCTGCTCTCGATTCTCAATTCTCAACTCCCGTCCCTCGCTTGCATTCCAACCGAATCCTCCATGAACATGGAGTTGAGCAGTGACTAAAACTAAAACGGGGCAATAGCCGTCTCCACACACAAAACACACTCGTTCTCCATTCAGACTGACTCTCATGTGACTGGACAGAGTGAGAGTAAGTAGATGGGAGCTGGAGAAGTGCACAGCACAACAGCCAGCCACGTCTGAACAAAGATATCACATCACATCACGTTGCGAAGTTGGGACTGTGTGACTTGTTTTTCTTTGTGAGACTCCGTAGGACTAATCTCTGTACTGTAGGTAGGTGTACATGGAACATAAGAATTTATGTAGTGCACTCGTTAAATCTTAGTTAACCCAAATAATTCGGGATCTACATACATACGTGCATCCGTAGACAATGGTGAAATAATAGAAAAACATAAATGCAAAGGACCCTGTCCGTGTGCACTAACATTACGTTTTATGCATTAGTAACTGTGAGGAGTGCCTTTAGCGAAAGCCTTCCCCTCCCACCCTTCCTTCCTTTTATTTTACTTGCCTATTGCCTCTATTACCTAAGTATATGTGTGTGTGTGTTATTTAAAGGAGAACATTAGGAGGACTCAAGCTCACTCACTCACAAAACAACAGCAAGTCAGTTTTAGTTGTAAGGAACAAGGATTGCTGTGTACGTTTCCTCCTCTTTCTTATGTACAGTCTCTCTCTCTACTAAATGTGTGTCTCGAGTAATAAAATAAACGTGTAGATAAAATAGACGTATAAGAAGAGACGCATTGAGCTACCACACGTTTCCCTTTGTGCTCAGTTTCGTTTAGCTTGAAAATTGACTACATAGTTACAGTACATTAGATTAGAATGGACGTCGACAGAGTTCGAGTCGGAGTCAAATTGCATTTGGAGAGGAAGCCAGTAAAATGTGAATCTGAGGAGTGAGTGAGTGAGTTGTCACAAGCAATAAATACTACATTACACACATGCATGACACTGGAGTGCGAGAAGCTATTGGGCAATGAATTCGACAGTGGCAAATCGGAAGTCGAACGGAATGGCAAGGTGTGCAAAGGCTCTGCGTCCCCAGACCTGACAGAACATGACAAATCAGCATTCCTGTAAGTTGCCAAATAATTAGTCCCGTTAGTGTTTACTGCATTCATAATAGTACATGTTCCGTCATGACAGTCAATCACTGTAATTTCCTTGCAGCATGGCAGCCAAGTCCCTCTATCTACTTGCATTGCAGGTGATTTTATCTCTCTCTCCCTCTCTCTGTCACTAATATTCGCGGAGGACATAAAATATTTAACTATGTACTTGCTCCTGTGCACCAGCTATGTAATTTGCTCTGAAGACTTTACTGTTGTTGATATTTCTTGTCATAATAGAATAATGGGCTGTAGGAGTGGAAAATAAATGATAGTGACTGAGGCTTCCTCCTCCTCTGCTCCGCTTTATCGAGTCTAAACTCTAAACGTGGCTCATTGTTAGTTAAGTTGGAACTAGGTGGCTATGTAATATTCCGCTTCTTTTCTATAGAGCCACTTTCTTGACAAAATAGCCAATTGCCTGGTTGTTATATTATTTGTGTGCAAGAAATTCGAGTGAAGAGAAGGCATTGTACTGGCGAATTAAGATAAATGTTGTCGTTGTACTTCTCGGGAGCACTGAGTTGAGCAGAGAATCACGAACAAAATGCTGTTTTTAGAAGGAAGAGAAGGATTGAGTGAGACAAGTACTGCTTCGTTGCTTACAATAATCCTTCGTTAGTAATGAACAAATTCCTATAGAATTCTTCCTGATAACTAAAAAGGACCATTGTGAGGAATTTATTGCTCTTTCATTCCATTCCGTAGTTCATGCATCCACGCTAAGCCAAGCCAAAACAAGCCCTCTCCTCTCTCCTCGCTCCGCTCTCCTAGTAAATAAATATAGTTCGCTCGCATTATGTAGCACTGCTCTCTTTCCTCCCTTTGCCTTGGTCATGCCAGAGAATTATTTTATATACATACCTAGTCGACATACGAATAAGAAGAGAGACAAGTGTTGGAGCAATGAGCCACTCAACTTTAGGAGTCAATCAAACCAAAAACAAGAAGCCTCTGTAGACAGCAGACCTTATAGCAGGTAAATTGGAAGAGGAGCTAATATTTTCACGACAGGGTCCCTACTTGTTCACCTAACTTTGTGTGTGTTCAAAGCGTTTCAAAATAATTAGTTCCATGTCCATCAATCTTTATTTTTCAAAGTAGTTTCCCAAAAAAACACGGGAAATATGTCATCGTTTTCTGTTAGGAAAACATTAGCAGGAGAAGAGAGATAGTGGCAGGCTAGACGAGATGAAAAACATATTTTCCTCCCAGAGCAGCAGGCTCTATTTTAGTTACGTCAAGCTAACTGTGAACCCTTGCTTTACTTCCCTTTACCTACATCTCAAATTCATCTTCATAGACTCACCTAGGAGAATAACTAACGGCACAGCTACTTATGACTAATAGAGCATTCATCATACATGCATCCACGTAGCTACCTACCTAGAAGAGCAGAATAGATAATAGACAAGAGATAGAGGCACATCACATCATCATCCGCATCCCAACTTTTTCTACGGATGCTTGGCTTCCTTATTTGTAATGACTTTATGAGGCCATGCTGTTTCCAATAGGAAGGAAGGGAAGGATGCCCTGGCCCATTCCAGGCTACATGCTGAGATCTCTGTGGATATTGCTATTTTGCAGTCCTCCCTCACTCTCTATCTACCCCGGCCTGCCTATCTCTATTTACGCATGCTGTAGCAGGACAAATATGCGAAATGGGACGAAACGGGACGAAATGCTCTAAAAAATAGATGGACATTAGATAGATGGGGAGAGGAGAGGGAGAGATGATTTAGCTAAATATTTATGTATGGATATCTGTAGTCAGTCGTGATAGGGAATAGATAAGTGCAATAATGTCTTTATTGCAAACAGTCGCTAATGCGACTGTTTTACTTGATCCTCCTCGTCTGTGGCATCCTTGTTTCCCGAGATAAATGACTGATGTGCATGATAAGGCCTAATAGCTCTATCTTCACGTCCTCGTCAAAGGAAGGAAGAATAGCAGAGAGGTTGATGATGAGTGAGGCTGACGAGTATACTAAGCCCTATCAGTCCAACATCCACCCACCTCTCTCATCCACTCATTGTGCGCTGATCATAAGGATAAACATTAGGATGAGCTTTGATTTGTTTGTTCTTACGCGATCAGCCATGTTCGCCTCATCCCTTCCTTCCTCTGCTCTATTTTAGTTATCTCCTTCCTTCGGTGACATACGTCAATTCATCCACACTCACATTTCGACGAATCCTCAGCCTCCTCAACTCCATCATTCGTCAAATCCACCATCAACCTGCAATCTGCATGCACGTTCTACTTAGTTTGTTCAGTATCAATATTATGTGCATAGATTACAATCTTCATATTTACAAATCCCTCTCGAATGCATCTGCTTTCCGCCTATAAATGTTTAATATCTCTGCACTGTATTTATACAATGTATGTTTAGGGATTATAAATTTATTCAGAACTATGTCATGTGTGATTTAATTGGCTGATATGCGGAGGTGGTCGAAATTCGGTGAAATGGCATTGCCGCGATGAATTGATGTGGAATTCAGTTGAGTGGACGTGGAGACCGCAGAGCCGAATGACTGACAATATTTGACTGCTCTTCTGCTGGTTGTGGCTCAGTGTATGCCTCTGTGGTCACATTATAATACATTCCCCTGAAACGACATACCTAAACATCCAACAAAATCTAGTTACCAATATGCGATGATGTTCATTTAAATATTATGGCTTTTAAAACAGCAAGAGCTATCTTACACAATTCACGTAAGTGTGTTATTCTAGTAGTGGCACTTCCTTTTGCGCAGCATTCCATGCATTTGCATATGCATACTAGTAGAGTGTAGCTAATGTGCACTAACAATTTCCCTTCATTTCTACCTAAATATAAGTCTTATGGCTTGGCGGATGTAATTCTGTAGTAAAACAAGGGCGACTATGTTGGTTTGCTATGATATTTTATGAAACACATGTATCTATACATAATCTGAAACAGAATTCCATTCCATTAGGTTCCTAATGAAAGTTAAGCCAGAGTGAAGAGAGTCGGACCGTAAAATTTTAACACAACATAACAAGCCCAGGACTTAGGACCTACGTGTGTGTGTCTCCTCATAACACTATCAAAGAGGAATTTAACTTTAGCTTGGAACATTGCACTTATTATCTATTGTAGGAGCATAGCATGGATATAGGCAGGCAGCAGACAGAGGCAGCTAAGAGATTACATAGAATTTAGGAAGGAATATCAGATGGAATAGTGTGGCTTTCGCGAAAGTAGTTTTAACCACACAAAATGCTGTCGACATTACCATTCCCATCCTCATTACCATCACCATGCTGCTATTGCTTAAAAGTAAGTGGGCGATTAATTATGTTAAGCTACATCTACTACTACTACTACCAGTAGCTATTGCGCTTATATGAGACAGTCAGAGAAAAACGTGGATGTTACGATAGGGAATAGGAAAAATCAATGGGGCAAAAGGAGCAGAGACAAATGACAGTATCTTCGAGATAAAAAGTTAATAAGTGAAGAAAGTTGAGGGAGTTTTAGGCTACAGGGCTAAGTATCGGATAGGAAATGAAAGCGCATACTATTGCCGCTCGTTTGCTTGCGAGCGAGAGGCGAGTCGTTTATTTCCTTTCTACGTTGAGTTGAGTAGTGGAAAGAGGAAGGCAATTGCAATATTCTCGAAATTATTTATAGACACAACAGAATTTAGTGATTGCAAGGATTTGGCTTGGCGTAGCAAGGGAGCTCCATTCCATTCCATAATGTAGAGTATAGAAACAAACAATAAGATCAACTGGCTCCTTCCTCTTAAATGGGAAAGGGTAATGGTACATAAATAGACAGGATTTACTTTACGTAGGTTGGAAACAGATATTATTATTATTATGATCATAGAATTGTGAGAATGATAAAGATAGTTCTTCGAGCTCTTGCGTAGGTAGTCGTCGTCGTGACTGTCTATATCTTTTACGGTGAGTGTATAGATGGATATTAGTGAGACAAAAGTTGGAGTTGGGAAGTGAATTGTGAGTTGATTCGAGTCGAAGAGAGTCGACGAAGTGAAAAGGAGTCTTAATGTTATGCTGTCCAAAAGGAATATGATGATGTAGTTAGTTAGATAGGCGGTGGAAAGGAGCTTTCTATAGGAATGCTCTGGATATCATTGTGTGCACATAATGGGAGGAATTAGAGTGGGCCACTATAGTGCCGTGTAGTGGTAGGGACAGGGGAGTACAGGACAGGGAGTAGTAGTAGGGATATCTGTACTACTATTGCATTGGATGGATGAAAGTATTTAGAGTGGAGGAGTAATGTAGCTAATGTAAGTGTACGCAAGATACAAGGATGACACGACAGTTGTAAAGAAGTCTCAACTAAACTGAACTCTGGCCCGGCTGGCTGTGTTTTGGCTGGAGTGAGTGTTGGAGTGGAGTGGAGCAAGAGCTGATTGCATGAAATAGAACATAAAGTTGACACTGTACAGAATTACAGAATAGACAGACATGGAATGTACACAGAGAAGTTTCAAAGTCTGCAAGACGAAGTGTTCTGTTGGTTCTTCTCCCAGAGTTCTCCTCCTAAGTGTAACTCCTACACTTTCATGTCTATCTATCCATCTATCTATCTATCCATAGCAGATCCAAACTCTCCCTCTCTCTCTCTTTCTATCCATGGACCAGGCTCCTCTCACTCCAGAATGTCTACATTCAAACTTGTATTCTATTATATTGTACTTTGTTGTATAAGTAAGTGAGTGAGTTGGCCTTCCCTGGCATCCTCTCCTCTGGCAATGCAAGACATTCAATTCAAGTCAAGACAAGAGAAGAAGGCAAAAGAGCAAAAGTCTCAGATTGAGTCGACAGAGGAACTGTTAACTGAACTGTAGAGTTCTATGAATGTAGTTGTAGTTGTGACTTGTCTGGAACCAAGTTTCACATCTATACACACGTAGCTCCATATCTCTTGCACATTCACAGGGAGGATACCTATAGATACACATAGGTACCTAGGTGGTATAATAGCCTAGCTACCTATCGGCTTACATGGTAGTAACTGAGACAAGTATTGCCATTCGATGCCATTGCCATTGCTGGAGACAGCCAGGACAGGACACAGTGAAATAGACGCCGTGTGGAATGGAGGTGCTGCTGCTGGAGAAGAAGTGAGCCGGGATTCTTTGGCTGGAGAATAACTATCTAAGACATAATGGACTATTCCATTGTAGTCGCCTGGTAGATCCATGTGCATTTATAGGAAGAAGGGAGGGAATCTAAGGAGCTAGCTAAGTGTGTAATGTACGTAGTCGTAGTCGTCTAGTGGTGTCTTGTCTGTCACGAGTGTATTGAATTCAGTGCGGAACATTCATTCCCTTCTTGGCTTCAGTCGGATGGATGAAGAAAAGAATTTCCAGTTTTGTATAATGCATTTAAGTGATAGGGAGAAAGAGAAGAAGATGTGCTCTATGTGTGTGTGTATAGGAGTGCAGAGAGATCTATATGCATCCGTGTGTGTGTGTGTGTGGCTAATATGTCTGTGTGTAGTGTAAGTAGCGGGGAGGGAGAGATAGGACGAGGTTGTTAGAGCCGAGTGTGGTGACTGGAGAAAAGAGATTCAGCAAGACAGATATTGTCGAGGAAATGTGTCTTGTATGGCGGTGCCGTGTGTAGTCATCTGTTCAGCTGGTCATGATCCTTGTTCCTTCCTCTGTCGAGTGTTGGTATATTTTCAATTTGTGAAGAAAAATAGGCTAATAAGTAGGACATAATAGAAGACATTTTATCCGAACAGTTCCTCGAAATATTCCGTCCATTTGCTCGCATGGGTGGATGGACGCAGGAGGATTTGGCTTGATTTCCCTTCTCGTGGAGAGATGTGCCTGGCCGGGCGGGACTGGTTCCTTGTGGCCGTAGACATATAGCGGGAGAGCTATCCGTGGGATGATGCTATGTGTAGGTGGATGTGCAGTGTCTGTCGTCCTCTCCGTCTCTTCTTCTTCTTCCTGGTGTTGTTGTGTGGCTAATGCTTGTGTTATTGTGTTGTATTGTCGTGACAGGAATGGAAAGTGTTTTCCATTAGCGAAATTGTGGTCATAAATTTTCCTCTAGCTACGTCTTCCTGGACTGATATATTCCTCCGATTTAACCCGATTTATCGCTACGCGTTTTTGGATGTTCCTTAATACAATTTCCAAGTCTCATCCTGTGTTTGTTTCACTCCTCATTCACATCCCCTTCATCTTGGCAGCCGACTAGAGCCTTCTCTCAACTGAATAGCCCAATTTTGATGTGCGAAATGTGCTATTCTCCCTCTCTCTCATGACTTTCCTTTTACGAGCTCTCCACTTATGTAGCCTGGCCAGATTCGAATTCTCTAACTGCTCCAGCAACACCACCGCCACATCAACCAACACTCCAAATACACACACACATCCACCAACGATCTACATACCCTCACATTACACTCTCCTTATTCCGTACACTCCTACACCTATAGCCCCTACTCCTATTTACTATGCACCATCCTATCATCCACTAACTTATACATCCGACGACCAGCCAACCAACTCTCCTCTCTCTCTCCCTGCTACTTACGACAACTAACTATTCTCTCCAAACTCAAACTCCACACTTTTCGCCCATGTATCTGTGAATCCATCCCAACTTTCCATCACACCATCTCTTTCTCTCATTCACAACAGTCGCTGCAAGTTTGGAGGAAAGTTCCCCTTCCGTCTCCTTACTAATATCTCTCTCTCTCTACATACTATGCATATATTTAGCCAATCCATCTGATATATACTATAGAACTACAAGATAATATATGTACTTCCTTCCAACCCTCCCTCCTCGCCGTAGGTGTAATATCCCACTATTTACATCCCATGCGAACTAATAAGCACAAGGGATTAACCAAAGAAAAACAAGCTCGACTGATAGCATTAGTTTATGTAATTCTTTTATAAGTCTACTTACTTATTGATTGTCTCGTCGTTATTTAATGTAGTTATTGTAGAGCATAGTAGTTAAAATAGTATGAGAGGATGGATATTGTATAAATGTATTGTGTGTCTTGTGTTTATAGGGACCATTCAGTTATCATCAGCCCACAATCAACTCCCTTCCATTAGACATAAGTGATACGCTGTGAAAGGAAGGATGATAGTGTAGAAGAGTCAGAGTGGGTGAGTACGCATACTTTTACATTTCACATGACGGAACTGTCCCCTATTTACTCTTTAAAGCTTGCTTATCGTTAGCGGCTCCAATCCCCACACTCTCCTCTCCTCTTCCTCTTCACTTTCAACGTAACTACATTAGAAATGGATAATGTGCTTCAGCAACTGTACATACATAGATGCATGGGATGGGAAGAAGAGAGTCATGCAAAGTGGCTGTGCATTACACAGAGCAGAAGCTCTCTCTGTTTACTTTGACATCGGCAAACCAGCATCCTCTTCCTTTCTCCCAACTTTCTCCTCTCTCTCTCACTAAAATTCAGAGAAGCATAAAGCACTTTTGCCATCCTGTGATATTAAATATATCTGTATTATCAGGTACTGAACTGAATATTTTATGAACTAAAAGTATCTCGACAGCGTTTGTAGAAAAAGAAAGGGTTAGACATGAAATATGTTTAAATGTATGATATGTTTACTGGAGCAGGAACTATTTATACATGTAGGTACATACATTATTCTCGTGTCTTCTGGAGGACTAAGTGAAAGATCTGCACCGCGAGGAAGAGGAGGATAGGGAAAGCTATAGCTGCTGAGAAATGGAGGCACACACAGGGATGGCACCTACTCCTTACTACTACTACAGACTACAGATGCAAACGTGTGAGAGAGAGAAATCCATGGCTGTGCTGTGTGTTGCATTGTGTTAGTTGAGAGTTGAGTTGAGAGTATTTGTAGATCGGTGGGTGGATGAAATGAAAGAAGGAATGAAAACGAAGCTGAAGGTCTCCTGAAACACTTTCTTTCTCTGTCTCTTTCAACTCTCACATTTCTCACACTTTCGTAGACCAGAGCGGAGCAAGCGAGCGAAACCAACATTCCCGCACTATTCATATGTGTGGCATGTTTAATTTATAGCGTTAACATCCTCCTATGCATAACAGTTATCAGAACATATTGCATTCCTTTCTGTGAAATATGCAACATCCTTTTCCACTGTTGACTGTATTTATGTTACTGTCTGCATTCATATTTATCTTTTATCTATGCATGCACGATGTCAAGGAGGATGAGCTACTAATGTTATAATGCTACAAATCTACTTAACTTCCCCACTATAATGCACTCCACTGTCACTCTCTCATGCAAAATACATGAGCACTACTACTACACATTCATGGCCTCTGATGAAAAGAAATGGCAATCCCTACGACACACACATCTCCTTTCTATCATTATTTACCAACTCACTCTAAACTCTATATCATTATTTATGTACAATTAACACAAATTCAGATACTACTGAAACCATTTCAATTGCCATTTACTATGAAGTTGTCCTGTTCCATGAATCTGGCATTATTTATATCCCCTCCCCACAGCACTCCAAACTCGAAACATGTGCACTGCTTTATTGCTTGCATCCATAGCCCTGAAATATGATTCAACAAATTGTCACATGCATTTGTAAGTAATAAAGTACCGGGCCACTAAACTATTCATTTATCGTATGAATCTAAAATCCGACTCGAAACAACTCCCTTGCTCTGTGCGTATTAAAGGGAATGAAAATTTATTGCACAATAAAGTGCAAATAATTTTAAAAAGTTTACAGAAAGTCTGCAGAATATCACAGTTCACTAATACATACAAAAAACATTTGCCTTGTACTGTACACTGTGTTTAGATGTAAGTAGGTGATTTTTGAAGGTTTCAATTAACCTTGGAAAGCAATAGTTATTTTACAATAACATACTAATGAAAAATCGGAACGAACTGTATACTGGATGAATAGTATAAAATTTTATATGCTAGATGACTAAGTAGCACACGGAATAATTAGCATGTTAATGAGATAAAATGACAGGAGATGAAAATGACGGCTAAATTAAGTAAGTAGATGATTGAAAGGAGGGGAATTGTTGAAGTGTTGTGGCATTTGTGTGTTAATTATGCTCATTCGTTTCGTGAAAGTTCAGAGTGGAAAATATGATCTATTTAAAGTACGTACGAAATCAGAATGTTTAATTAGGGCGTATGCATTAATCTACTTTGCATATAGGTACGTAGTTTATTTTGAGTTTTGCTACTTAATTTGAGCTGTCATGTCAGCTGTAGTCCAATAGTATATAGCAACTAACTGTTTATTGCATAATATGT
>JABASI010001002.1:0-29279 GCA_019776505.1 Tomocerus nigrus
TAGTAACAAGGATTACTATAAAAAACAGCGGTCTGCCAACCTACAGCAACTGCCAACCTACAGCAATCTCCCCTACACTGCAGGGTAATCACTGCTGCTACGATTTCTAGCATGCATTCACGGATTGTATAATAAACAGATAATATTTTATCTGTATGGCTATGCTATATACTTAATACTTACAGTGTGCTGATATACTTATAGCACGTAGTGATATTATTATAGATGGAGCAGAATAATATTATAGATTCTAAAGTAACATCTAAATGGGAATAGCTACCCACCTCACTGAAGGAGCTAGGGATAAATACATACATTTCTTCAAATGTGATATCTTTAAGAAAATAATATCATAGCAAACCATGAATTTATCTTCTCCGTTCCTATATGTAATAATAAGTATAATATTTTCGACCTCTCTCTCTCTCTCTCCTATACTATTATTAAAATCAAATATCTTGTATGTAACATAAAAACTCTTCTATGCATTTCATGCTATCATGCTCCGTTTGTTGATAATTCAGCTGAGAAATAATACGAGTAACAATCAGTATTTTCCATTCTTTTATTGTTGCTGCGTACCATTTTGCCTAGAGTCTGAATTACTAAATACATATTATAAAACTTTTAAGTTTAAACTGATGATGCATGAATATATCTTTGTGTGTATGGAGAACTCAGGTGAAGTGAGAGAGAGAGAGATAGGACTAAATTACTCGTCACTCAGTCAGAGCAGACAGCTATGGCTCAGAAAATAAGTTCATTCCAGTAGAGGCCTGTGCAATGGAACATAATATTCTTATTGTTAGTCCGTCCATCCGTCGAGCGAGTCCTCAGATTTGCCTTTGACCCTCCTCACTAACATAACATGATGCAATATATCATCTGAATGCATAGCTATCTGGAATCTTTACTTTTGGCCTGGCATGTCTCTCTTTTAGCCTCTTTCGTCAGTTAGCTATGCTATGCCCTTCTGCCAAGCATTATTGCTGTCTTTCTTTCTCCTGTGTGTTAATAGCTCGTCTACTTAGGTGGAGTATGTGTAAGTATCCGTATGCGTTTAACAACTAAAGTAAGTACTTACGGTCGAGATATTTAGTTGTAGGTACGAAGATAGTTTTTGTCTGAGCCATTCGTGTCCACATCTCATCATCTTCTTTTTCGAGGATTTTGCTTATTCTTATGTAAGCAGGGATAATATGATAATTCTTCTCTTTGGTTTGGCTAGACGTTGACTTGACTTAACTTGACATGCATAGTTTGTAGAATGCGTTTGAGAAAAAATATCTGTAGGTATTTATTCAGCTCTAGAGAACAGAACATAAGAGAGCCATTTGATTTAATATGCATAGGGATTTGTATAAAATAATTCATCATGGTGCATGCAACATAGAGAAATATGCCAGTAAATACATAGCTACACATTTAGTGACTACTTTCATGTAAATACCTACTACTTTTCTTCTCCTTTCCTATTATTTCCTAAACTATTCATTTCCAAGATGGAAATGCATCTTTGGAGAGGCCAGCTCTTTTTTACACATGCAAACAGTGAGCATACTAGCAGTGTCTGACTGACTGAGCTACGAGCGTTCATGTGTCAAGGTAGCCAAGTCCACCTATGTGTGTGTGTGTATAAGGATGACTCGATCTGTCTCTATCTACTTTTGGCTGATATTATTTCTCACACTACTCCGCTTCACTTACCATTATCCTCGACGCTCACTCAGCTCTATCCTAGAAAGAAAAGGCACTGGACTGGACTGATTGGATTTGACTGGAGTGCATTGCATTGTCCCTGTCTCGGTACTTACGACTCAACTGAAGATATCAATTTTGTAAAGTATAGATTATCACAAGTGGCTAGAGACACGGAGGGACGGCAATGAAACGAAGATGCTACTTACTTGAGCAACTCTTTCCCTCATTCCAGCCCAGCTCTGCTTCTTCTGTGGATAAATAGTTTAGTTGTAATCTCACTCAAGAATATATTATATGTATTCTACTTGATTTAATAGTATGTATTTATTAAATACCTATAAAGCTGGAAACTAAGCTAATAACTAACTACTCATTCCCTATAACATTATGAACATGCAGACTTAGTTACACACAAGACGAACCTATGACTCTCTCTCTCTCTCTCTCGACAGAGATAAAAGAAGACTCATGAAATTATTTCGATTTTCTTAGATGCATTGCATGGCAAGGGAGAGAGAGAGCATAGGATGGGATGCTACTCTCTTATTACCTGTTCTCTCAGTTGACGAGAGAGAGAGAGATGAAAAGGGAACAACTTATAACTTTATAGCCCATATTACTATGTACTTAACTTAGGACTCTAACGACTTGTGTGCTATCACGCTACGATACGCTCACTCACTACGAGCATCTATCTATCTGTATCTATCTACGATATTTAAGAGTCAATAGTCTAGAAAAATGCTCGCCTTGTGTTGCATAACATATTACTTTGTCGACTCATCTCATCCTTCACTTTCTGCCTCTTTTGCTTTACTTTTCTTTACTTACGGCCAATTTTCTTCCCTGCACGTTGAGCAAGGGAAGCTAAAAATCAGGTGGGACACACAGAGCCTCCAGTTTTGTTTTCCTCTCCTCTCCTGCCTTATCGCCATATACTTATATCGCAAGAGGACTTTTCATATCACCAACTACCAACTACCAACTCCTGATTTTTAAATTCAAGGGAAAAAACATACATGCATTTAAAACACGCCTCTATAGCTCCAGTACATATAGACACTTAAATAGCTGCCATATCCGTAGGTTCAATTCAGTTCAGAAGAAAAGCCCTTACCGAAGGATGAAATCCGATGAATATTTCAAAAGAATAAAAATTACTAGTGTATTTATCCACCTTTGACTGTAGGTACTCAGCTTGTACAATGCAATTCGTGTGGCACTACACACTCTCTGTACAAACAATAATCATGTACATTTAGTTTTTATTGGGCACGAAGGTCACGGATTTAGCTGGCATCTTCATTTGCACTTGATGAGACAGTTGTCCCTAATCTAAAGCCAACGCTGAATTAAAAACCCATCCTTTGCATCTCTTATCCTCCTTATCTGGAGATGATGAAAAGTCTGAGCTGTGAGGGAAGTGAAATCCTCGTCTCCTATTCTTTATAATAGTGCAGATTATGCTATTTACATTCTACGAGGATAATTTTTTGTGTTCTTGTGGGTTGTAATTGCGCATTGCACATTTTATTGAAGTTGGCATTTTGAGAATATGCATTAACATATTTATTATATGTATTCAAATGCTTCTCCATTGTGTCCAGCGATTATGTATGCTCGGACAACTACCTTCGATGTATGTAAGTAAATGTAGAGTGTAATACTATACAATGCAGAGGAAGAATAGGCACAATGATTCCTTGTGGACTGGAGAAAGTCTCCGATTGTTCGTATATTAATTACGATTAAGGGCAGTATAAAGAATGAGCTAACTCTTACTCCGGAGTAACAAAAATCATAATACATCCTAAGACTTCACTCTAGTACTAACCCCGAGTTAACTTTTTGTAGGGAAACACATTGTAACCATAGGCAACATACTCTGGTCTCCACCCAGAGTAACATTTTTAACCCCGGAGTAAGGGTTACGTTACTCGGGAAAGTCATTCTTTATACTGCCATAAGAGGTTACTGATAATTGATTTAAGAGATAACTTATAATAATTTTTAGTTGCTAATCGTTGCTATTTCACAGATATACATTCAGTACTGAATAGTTACATAAAAATAAACAACTTGGTGAACAGATTGGTTTTGTTATAAATTTGAAAGAGTTGTAGATATAAAAGGAAAGGATTGAGGAAAGGAGTTGAACTACTTAGCTTTTGGTTAGATCTATCAGTGGATGGTGGCAGGTACCTGTTCCAAATTACATGGATTGGCATCAGTGCAGTGGTATGCCCGTCCTTGTTTACATGCTCTGTCTGTTTATATAGGTATGATGAGAGGATTAGTCATAATATATTACTATATGTTTAAATTGTAAGTGTTTGCGGAGATAGGGCTATTAGTTTGTATTGTTGTAAACGTCTGTGCATGCAGGTTGAAAATAGTTAATGTCTCGTCTGGATAGATAATGCATAATGTGGAAGCTCTGAATTACATCCAGTTAAATTTTGGTCATTGCGTGAAAAGAGTGGAAAGGTAGTGGAGGGAGGGAGGTAAGTAGCTAATAGTTGAGCTCTGTGTGTAAATGATAGAGTGGAGTTTAGAGAGAAGTAGCTGTAGAGCTGTAGCTAGGCGAGGATAGGGAAGAAAGACCGGCTGGACAGCGGAATCAGAAGTTGAGGATTAATCCGTAGGGACGTGTGGTAATTGACTATCTTCTGGGATGTCTGTCTCTGGGTGGATAAAGGAAATTGTTGTGCTCAGCTCCTCTTCTCCTCAAAATTAGGAAGATATAAAGGCAGATTCACAGTATAGACAAGAGTTGAGTGTACGAAGGAGTATTTATTATAGCTGCATGGACGTATGCATGGGAGATGTGTGTAGACAAAAGGCAAAGGACGTAAAAAGTCAGTGGAGAGGGCTAGTATTGCTGTGAACTGACCATGAGTGCCTTGATTACTCTTGTTGACTAGCCTAGCTACATGTCTGAGGCTTGATTACTCCTTATTCACTGTTTTCTCTATATCTTCTTCCTTGCTATACACGTGGAGAAGAATGAAAGATCGATAACAATGTACAGAGAGGAAAAGGTGATGATATCATTGTATAGAAGGCAACGTATTCAGGGGAGTCGAAACATGCATTAAGGCTCCCATCCAACAACAACCAGCACAGATACATACATGACATGACATCATCTGAGCTACACTAGAACATCCCTACGTTACTTTACATACCTACACACACACACACAGTAAATACATGCTACACAATAGACGCAAGGACCTTAGGAGCACACACGATTAAAAGTTCTATCTCACTCTAGTCCACTCTCGGCAGATGAAATCAAGCGCACTAAAAGAATGGCAAGAGGTAAAAGGCAAAGACGTTTTGAGTTTTAAACTTTTCATCGGAAACAAGTGCCTGAGTGAGTGTGGGGCAGGCCGAAGAGTGGGGAGTTAAAGCCAAGCTCATCTATACCGGGACAAACAAAGTCAGATCAATAGCAATGCGATCTATACACGAACAAAAGTATAGCTAGCTATATCATCTGATAAGTTACCCAAATGTAATGAATTTCTTTGTTGCCTTAGCTCCTGCTTTCCTTTCTCGTCATATTAATACGATAAAGCCGTAAGAAAGAATGGAAAAGCTAAACTGTAGAGGCACACAGTTCTAAGTATGTACGTGCACTTATGGAAAGCACTGTATATCCGTATCTACTATTATGTAGCTATAGGTATTTATTACTGTGAGGGATGCGCTCACATAACATAGCTTAGCTGGTAGGAGCGAGCATCAGAAGCAACAGCAACTCAAGTCAAGACAGTCAAGCAAGTTTAGTGGAAGTGGAAGAACTCGAAGCGAGCAACTAAAAGCAAGCGAAGTGGGTAGACTACGGAATGAAATGAACGAAGGCAGGTAGAGAGAGAGAGAGAGAGAGATGGAAGAGGAGGAAAGAATATCATGGAAGATAGATAGATGTGTGTAATGTATGCACTTATCCTACGAGAAGGTCTTAGGAGCAGAGCAGCGTCTTCTATCTGCCGGTTCTCGTCTATGTAATGGGAAGGTGAAGGAAAGGAAAGGCTGTTCTCGTCTTCTTCGACAACCAACATTCAACAAAGTAGCTTATCGCAGAGATAGATGCATAGAAATTTTTTCCTTGTGCACCTATTCACCATAAAAGTTTTAATACTGGCTTTAGCTCACTCACTCACTCACTCTGTCCTCTCCACGTTGCCTTCTTCTCTCGACGGCTACACTTAATTTTAGGAACGTACATCAGTGTTGATATGCGTAGGGACAGGGATACAATAGCTTTACATAGTTACAGATACACATGTATGTATGTACTCACATAATAGATATATGTTAAGTGCATAGCTATGAAAATTACGTGTATTATGTCCCAGGTATAATTCTACCTATTATGTTGTTGTTGTATGTACTAGGAGTCCTGCCTGCTCTATCTGTGTCAGTCTACGTACGTACATGCTAATGTAATCCTTGTAACTCTCTATCTCTAAGAACGTTGTATTATGCATTGTGTATTATGTATGTGTAGAGGTGTAGTAAGTAGTAGTGGAGTACCTATGTTGATATGCATTGACTACGTGGAAAAGAAAGAGAAGAGAGTAGCAATTCTTTTCTCATGCAATTCCTGAGGCTGACTCTGGTTTTGGCTTTGGTTAGAAGAATGGCTCCACATAAATATAGGCTTTGCACTTAACTATATGCTTGTTGCATGGCACTCCTCTAGAAAATTACTAGGGTAAGCCGAAGAAATGGCCCTCAAGAATTTTCCATCTCGCAATGTCTTTGCTATGCCGGAGTTAAATGACATACAACAGATCTAATGGTTTATAACCGACCAACTTAAAACTTTTATGCGCGTGGGAAAAACATTATTGTGTTTTGAGATGCTCAGCACCTTCATCATCATTGCTTTGCTTTGCTTGCATGGCATCACAGTTTTTTCCTCTCTCTCTACAAATCCTCATCATGATCATGTCATTTCTTCAATGAAAATTCTCCTACGACGCACCCCGCTCAACATGTGTGAAGATCTCACACTAATCTGTTCATAGCAACTCCGATAATCAGGTGGCGGAAAACAATGCTCTGTCTCTGCCTTTATTTCTCTTCTTTTAATCCTACAAGCACCTCTCCAACTTTGCATGCCCAAATTACTTTACTTTTATTGCATTGTTCGTTGGTAAGTAGTAGGGAGATGTCTGCTAATGCGTATCACTGTTCCGTCTCCATCCTCTACTCCTACCTCCAATCTAATAACACAAAATAAACTGAAACATTACTATTCCACTGACTTCTTTCACATTTTTCTACCTGTCTGGTTGCATTAAGGGAAGGAAAGAGTAGTGGAGGATCGTAGAAAGAAAAGATGCAGAGAGCAGCCACATGTTCAGCTCGCCTTTTATCTCGACTCGTCTGCAATTTCAATCCATTTTTCTCTTTTCCTCCAAAGATTACCTTTGAACGTCTGTCTCTATTACCCATCTTTAATAATTCCTCTCTCTCATGCACTCACCACTTTTCCACCGACTCATCTTTTACCCTTAAATTTTACTCCAGCTCGCTAATCATTATCATTACGTCTCTCATTTATCCACTGCTAAATAATATTCCCCTCTCGACGATAACGCAATGCAATGACTTTTTCTTCGATTCCCCAGCACACAGACATCTCATTCCACATCCTAATAATCTCTGACTTTGCTTGCAAAATATTCTGGCACCTTTCCCCTAAGCACTCATCTATTTATTTAGAATACAATGTCTCCACAGCTTTTTTGTTCTTGACTCAGACTAGACCTTTATTCTGTCAAATGATCAAATGACTCACGTAGACATTACACAACAGTTATTACTACTCACTTGACTCCTCTCAACCATCTACGCTTGCCCTCACTCCCTTTTTTCCAACGCACCAGCTACATTTGACTTGTTTCAATTTAATTCATTTGCCTTGTTTTTCTGAGACTCTCCTCGTAGATAGACTGCACCAATTCTCCTTAAACTTACATTATTATCATCGCTTGTTAAAAGGAGAAGATGTAGAAGTAGCAACAGCGGCCCCTCATTACACTACACTACTCATTCATATTCACTATAAACGCAGATTCTTAGTAGTAAGTAGTGGCGAGGTTACCTTTTACCTTACCTAGTAGTATTATAGATGTAGAGTTTATAGAGTAGTAGAAAGAGAATACTAGTACGCATAGGGATGCTGGGTAAAACGCCAGAGAGTAATAAGAACCCGATTCTGGCATATGGTCGCTCGTGGAACGGTTGCTTTTAACAGTGTAACTCTACAGGGGTTTCTTACGTTTTCCAAAACAATACCCTCGTTTCACTATTTCAACTTTTCAATCTGTCAAATTCACACATTGAAAATTCCTCTCAAAATCATGCACAATCTAAATGAACTCACTAAACCAAGGCAATCCATAAAGAAAACGGCTTCAGATGCTTTTCTTGCAGTTTTACGCTCACTTAATAGTTGCCATAGTTAACTATTTACCTGTACACTATAATTGCATACTACGGCTACGTGTGTAATTTTGATATTACAACCATTGGCAGCTGTCTTCATTAATTTTATTAATAATATATTGCAAACCTTTGAGATTTGTGCTCATTGTGGGTGCAATGGTCTTTATTGACTTTCAATGCTCCATTCAAAAAAATAATGACATTGCCTTATTATGAAGTATCGAATCAATATAAAAAATAAGCTTCGTTTTAAATGCATAAAAAATTTCAAGTCTGAGAAAAAGTCTGAATTCTGTGATGAACCCCTGGTGTCCTTAAATTAAAAATGCTTGGTTGTGCGTCACATAGATGTGAAATTCATGTCCTTTCATTTGGTGATAATGTCGTGTCTTCATTTCCTTCAGTTGTTCATGCTCAACATCTGTGCTTCTTAGCATAGCACCCAATTTCCTATTCAATGAGAAACAATGAGAGAAACATGGCATTCGTTTTGATAATTTAATTTGAGCATGTGCTCATTGTAAAAATTGGGTTTAAGCTTCGTGTTCTTTATTCAATTCAGTTATACATATACTAAGGCACACAAGAGGATTCGTTCTCTTCGAAAAAATCTAGGTAAACAGGGCTATGTGTTTTTGTATTTAATTATGTCAAATGTTTGTGAGGATTGAAGGCAAGAGGCAGTGGAATTCTTTCAGGACGACACATGAACAACTAGAATAAAACATTTATTTAGTATTATAGGGATTACATATAGGATAAGGTATGAAATGAAATGAATATTTTTCTAATTCACTAAATAGTGTGCATGTAAAAGTTCTTTCTTCGGTTGAAAACTTCGTGTTCATATAGGAGAAGTGTAGCAATGGTATCTTCACTAGTGGAAATGACTGTTTTTGACAGGTAGAGTCGAAATGGCCAAGAGTTCTTGAGCTTTTGGTTGTTTGCAACAAGACACGTACGTCTCTTTGTATGTATAGGTACTTAGATAGACAGTTAACGAATTTAAGTACCTAGTGCATGATGCCTAATCATAATGTACATCCATGGATAGAATAAGTATCTCACCTATAGATGGCCAGTGCATATAGCAGATCTAGTAGTAGTAGGTAGTAATAATAAGCCAGCCCATATTATTATTATTATTACCGGTAGGTTAGGTAGGTAACTATGTATTACTTTCAAATAGCATCAGAAACATAATATTACAGGTAGGTAGCTTAGCTGCTATAGGATGCTATGGTAACTTGGTAACCCGTGCAGGAAAACCAGAGGTGACTAGACAAACGGTATACAAGACAAGTAAAGAAAAGAAGACCAAATCAAACCGAAGAAGCAGCGAAACGTAAACCAATGCTGTCTTTTCTTGTCTGGTCTAGTCTAGCCTGTTTTAATGACTGTTCTAAAAGTTTAACTCTCAAGTCTTAACGGCAGACAACATTCCCTACTCTCTGTCTACTCCAGTGCACTAACCATTATAATACCACTCACTATATATACATATAACTACTATGAGTACGACTGACTAGTTCTAGTTTTATATATATTCACTATAATATAATAATATTATACACAATCAATGGCTTAAACTCGCATGACTTGGTTATAGTGTATTTATGTCTATTACAGTTCACCAATTGAAAATCGAGTAAATGTAGATATACTAGAAGAGATTTATAGCAAGAAGGAAGAGTATTAACTCGAATAACACGACGACGAACCGAACCTTGTAATGATTCCATATGGAAAAGTAACAGTAACATTTTAGGTATAAATAGCGTACGAGGGAAATAAAATATTTATGTGTATGCATAATAAATGGTCTATAAAACCACATCACGTCACATTCAAAGTCAGAACACTTCGGCGTGGCTTTTGATAGATGCAAACTAGAGCTACATAAAATTGCCGTGTTTTATTTACAATTAGCGTGTAAAGCTCCGAGGTGTCTCGGAAAGAAAATCTCTTTTCTTCATAGTGTCTAGTACTGTGCCAAGTGACTTAATTCTCATACAAGATACTAGAAAGATGTATCATACTATAATGTAGTATAGCTAAGCGTGTGCATAAAAGAGATTCTACCTATTAAACAGCAACTACGAAGGCCGATAATATTAATATTTTATGCACATAGATAGACGGGAGGGTGGCTTAATATGTTTATTTGATATAAATACATTAGCATATAAATGTGGTGGAATGTACATATCTACTTATGCTCATCCCTACATCTGCTTATGAATAGATATGATGATGATGATGATGATATTATAGAGAGAGAGAGAGATGCCTAGTAAGGTGTTCTGAAGAAGAAGAAGGACTCTTGATTCTGGACAAAGTTTGGTTTTAGTGTGTAGGATGGGAGATAGAAAAATATTGATGTTGATTGACTCGGAGGTCTCTTGAGGAGAGATCAGAGGCTGATGCTAATTTCAAAATGAGGGAGGCTGATGGGCAATTATTCCGTTCGCATCAAATATGGAGGACGTAATCAAGGTGGTTTTGTATATATATATTCTCTCTGGTTTTTGGGGTAAGATTGGAATGTTGATTACTTTTGATTGGGCAGGATCTCCAATCTCCATCAGCTGCTAAGCTACAGCAACACCAGCTCAACTCAGTTTTAACTTTATGTCCTCCAATCCAATCCACTTCATTCCGCCACAAACAACACAATACAATGCAATCCAATTTTAATACAGTAATCCAATAGAATTCATGCCGCTTTGCTGCTATAATATATATCTAATAACATAATATTATAATCATAATGGCAGCCATACTATTCTTGCCCATTCCTTTTTCATTCTACACTTTTCTCTCCTACACATATCAACTTCACTACAACTACAAACGCTGTGTTGCAGTTTGTAATAAGTGCAAAATCCACGATACATTTATGAAGTCAAAAATTATGTTAAAGATACGGTATTCTTATTCCTAATTAGTAACAATGAAAGAAAAACCAACTGGTCCTAGGTATTTATAGCCATTTACATCTTAGATCAATATTATTTCTCTTCTTAGAGTAGAATCAATGTTTTAAATCAACTCATTGTGTAACTAGTGAATACAATTATAGTTTATCTTATCGTTATTATTATTTATTGAGCGTATCTTAATTCAGCGAGTATAATGCATGCAAACACAAACAGTAACAATGGGCTTGCTATTCGTCGGATTCGAAATGAAATGGCTAAAAGAGAAAAACCGTAGTACTAAGCGTTATATGCAGGGATTTTAAATATTATTCTCGATGAATTAAGTTGCTAGCACACTGCACAATACTATGTAACAGTGAGTGAGTGCGTGAGTGTGAAACTACAGAGAGATTGGAGTGGGCAATGCAA
Source organism: Tomocerus nigrus (assembly GCA_019776505.1). NCBI lineage: Eukaryota > Metazoa > Arthropoda > Collembola > Entomobryomorpha > Tomoceridae > Tomocerus > Tomocerus nigrus. The sequence goes on from JABASI010001002.1 coordinate 11,520, forward strand.
TGTACGTAGTAAAAGGGACAGAGAGATGAGCAGTCAAGAAAGAATGGGAAATGTGAAAAGGTAGATTCATTCGAAATTCAAAAGCCAGGGAGGCAAGAGAAGAGTTGAGGATGAAGATGGTGATAAAATGAGATGGGCAAAGAATGGATGAAGGATGAGCTAAACGGAATACTGGTTTTCTCTCTTGCCTCATTTGAGATGAACTGAACTTGACTGAATGTTCTTCGCACTCAATGCTGTCCTCTAGATACAATAACAATGTACTCGCTTCTTCTATTCCTATCAGTTCTGTTGTGGTGAGCTCGACTTTAGTTTAGTCCCATTCCTCCTCATTTCATTTCTCTTCAAGAAGATCAGAATGAGTGAGACGAATCTACTTTTTAAGTTAATTCACTCGACTCGACCCAGCACACATCACTTAGCTCCATACTCTCCAATACAACAATGACATTTCACTCATTTTTTCTACTTACTACGGCCACTGGACATTATTCCAACATAACGACTCTCTTTTAACAAATAAGTGGATACTATGTTATTCTGTTCATGACACACACACACCTGTTGTAATGGTCCACAACATGATGCGTTACATACTTATATCAAAGTAAGTCGAGGACTTGTATCTTGTTTGTCTACGGTCTCTTATATGTATACCAAATCAAAATATTATTACGAATACGCACCAAGTTGATGTCAGTGAACCGTTGTCATTTTTCTACGGTAGACTCATCCGTTGCGTTTTTGTGATGCGACGTTATTTTAATGCGGGATACTGCTTATTAGTTGATTCCTAATGTTATTATTGTTATTTAATGTCAATTCTTTAATACACTGTGACACTAAATCATTGAGCAAGGACAAAATATTTAGAATTTGCTGAAAATGCAGATGTTGAGTTTCAGAGAATGCTTACCTGGCACAACATAGAATTATCAAAGAATTGCAAAGTTAGCTATTAAATTTCGTAGTACATGTTACCTAACCAAAATCTTTGTTACGCTATTGCGAATTGCTAATTGTCTCTTGGTTACAATCTTAAATTGCATATACGAGCAGCTAATCGCGAATAACACTGTAGGCTACTATATTTCTTTTCGTAATGTACCATTCTTTCGGATATCATAATCCTGACATTGAGTTTCAAGTTCCATCTGTAGTATCTGTCCTCTATGCTAAGTTTGAGTGATAATTTGATGGATGGGAGATAAATGAGAAAGAATGTCATCCTCTAGTGTAACAGAACGTGTCATTGGATAAATAACTCATAATGGATTGAGTCCCACCATGGTTTTCTCTTATTAGAAATCTCATATTATGCTTAGGATGCGTAGTACTAGTAAGTATTAGATTCCACCACGGACTTTAAATCTATAAAGGTAGGATAGATAATAAAATTGCGCGTCGAGAGAAGAATCCTTTGTAATTGTTAGTGAGTGGACGGAGGTTGTTGGGTCTGTTATGTGTGGACTCATAGCTCAGTTCAATGAATGTACAAATTGTAGAATACATGCTCATTGAGATATGCAATGTAATCATAAATTATTAGTCAAGCCAGGGCAGGGAAGGGGGAAGGATTGCAAAGGGAAGGTATAGCGGCTATATCTATAGCTGCGTCTACGTCAAGTGAGTAAGTAGTAGCCATTAGGTAGCTAATGTCCCAATTGATAATATGATGCACTTGGATAGGAATCCATGCAAGTAAGTAAGAGACACGTAGCTCATCCTCAGTCACTCAGCTCAGTTATGTAAATGCAGAGTTTTACAACTATTTATTATTGTATTAAATAGGAGTGTATTGTGTGCTGGATGTACAGTGATGTGATTGTGATGTGATTATGTATATCTTGCTTCCCATTCAATTCAATGAATGATTTGGCTTCATCATCTTTTTTGCATCTCGACCGTTAGTTATTCACTTATAGACACATGATGGCCCCCTACTACTACTATCTAATATTAAAAAGCAAATAGGAGAAGAGCTGTCATGTCACATTGCCAAAATAGTAATTTGTTTGAGAAATGAACCTATATAGCCACTTGGATTACTTACACAAGTATTATGTATGTATATTATTTGCAGGGGTATGAATGGAGGTAGGTCGTAGGTATAAGTTAGCATAATATTATTTCCACATGTGTAATTGAATAGCCGAGTAAACAGTAAGTAGAAGAGAAACTCATATAATATTTCTTCGTTAATAAGCACATGCACAAAGGTAATAAACATGTAGCTATATGATGTGGCAATAATGTAAGTACCTAGTCCTTATTTACCAGTAAATAAGTGTCTGTCGCACAACCCATGAATGATATGTATGAAGGTTAAGCTTGTTGAGAAATCATTGCGCCATTAATTAGCCACTTGAAATCCCAAAAAGATAATTTAGGTTGCAAAAAATAAATGCAACCCAGTGTATCTTTTAAAAAATTGTGAAAGATTTCTATTCTTAACGTTGTGAATGGACTGAAACTAAATATGATGAAGTGGTGAACAAGTTGATTAGATTGGCAAGCAGTTTTAATTATTAGAATGATTATACGTGTGTCCCCTGCACATTCGCGCCTATTATTAATTGCAGAGAACGAAGAGCATGTAATAATAACAGTTACCAATTTAGATGCATACAATGATAATATTATTATTGGAGTGAAAGAGTGTGGTTGTGGTTTTGCGTGATTTTTTCGTAGTAGCTACTCAAGTATAAAGACAATGATTTCAGTGTGTTAATGCATGGTGAAATTGGGAAGTGTATCTATAGCCTTATTGCAAATCTGATAGTATAGTTAGAGTGAGTGTTGTTGAGGGTTTCCCCTGATTGGGCCTATGAGCAGTTATGGCAGTGGTTCCTACAGATTCTCCCGTGGTTTCTCTTCTCCTTCTACACTTTTAAGTGCATGTGGCAGGCAGTAGTAGTAGAAGAAGTGAATTGTAAGTAGTGGAGTGGAGTGTATTCCGTTCTGTTGCTATATATTCTGGATGGTTTGAGTATTCCCCAGGAGCAGCAGATAGGTATGCGTCCTCCTATTATCAATGGCAGTAGTGGTAGATAGAGTGCGAGTCTAAGTAAGTAAGCTAAAGGCAGTGCAGTGCGTTGAGTTAAGTAAAGGTGAGAGCAATAGACGTTGTTGGTTGGCTTTTAGCTCATGTTGGCCGAGGTGAGTGGAGTTGAAGAAGCAAATGCAATGTAGTCAGTCAGAGTCAGAGTTGTAAGAAAGAGTCGTGGACGGAGAAGGTATCCACGTAAAAAATAGGGGCTTTCTATGAGGAGGACCACTTTTGGGTTAGTAGCCCGAGGGGATCGTGCATTCCTTAGCAGCCACAAGCCCGAGAACATCAACTAACTAACTAATGCTGCAGTATGAGAGAGCAACAGTTCAGTTATTTCTCCTATACTCTTTCTTGGCCATCGCTATCTCTCTCTCTCTCTCACTCTCCGTCTTCTAATGTATGTGGACGAGGACGAACTCTGAGCAACTCAGAAGACTCACACACTCAGTTCATCCGAAAGCCTTTCCTCCTCATTCTTCTTTTCCTTTTCTCAATCGTCTCCTCGCAGTTCCTTTCATTCTCTCTTGCTCACTTATTATTATTCTCTCTCCATTGCATAACATTTCATTACTCCTCTTTACCTCTCTGCCTTACAGTCCTCTCCTCAGCTTCCCTTACATCCACAAACCATCTCTCGACTATTCGACTTGCTCTAGCAGCTCATTTATCTACTCTCCTCCGTCCATCCCATTCCAAATTACAAACAAGAGAGACACTACACTATTTGTTTCACTCTAATATCCACTACACACTCTTCCTATACTCTAAAATAAATACTCTTCTATCCACTTTATCGCATCCACTACCATTTTTCAGAAATGGAACAGTTCAAACAGAATTCATAAATGTATGATGATTCCATAGAAATAATTATTTATTTTGCTCTGGAAGTATACAACTAAACATTTGAGAATAGACCAATGTAGCATGTTTTGTGTATGTATGGCTATCGTAAACTTAGATCAGTTTGTATCCGTATTTTAGTTCGTTTCACAATATTCCTACCTTAGTGGTCCAATTTAAACAACAAAACGTTTTATTCTGTATTTCAAATGTAAATATTATTTTGTATTGTATCATGTTAGCTGTAATGTGTAGAATACATTTCCTTATTTTTTGTCAGTTGGTTTTGTGTTCTACTGTAAAATGAATAGGGATATAAATGGATGGTCCTTTAATATTCTTTGCTCTGCAAAGCATTTATTTTTTGATGAGAATGTATCTCCGAAAAGAAAGGCTTGTCTTCCCACAAAAAAACTATCAATCTTTTTTCAGCTACTTTTAAACGCTGTTTTCTCATTAGTGAGGAACTTATTTATTTGAGAGATTTCGTCACATATACAAAGTACATAGTAATATACATATGCAAGTTAATATTAAGATATTGGATTGGAAGCATAGCTTTATATACAGAGCAATTCCTATTTTTGAGGTCTTATAAATGCACAGGTATATATTGTGTGACTGTGTGTGAGTGAAGAAAAGCTGGCCACTTTTCTCATAATATTACATTAGCAGGCAGGATTATAAATAGGCATTGACAGCTTGGTCCTCAACGAGTATTTACCTATACATTAAGTCGTGTCCTTCCATTTGCTTGTCCTATAGGATTTCGTATAGTTAATGTAGATAATGGTGTGTGGAGGAGAGTGGTATACATAAAGGACATTATTTAGTAGAGTGATGCAGAGTTGACTGCAGGACGCATTAAAATGTATTTAAAGAATCCTTTTGTCAGTGACTAAGTAAGTAGCTTCTGGCTGGTCCACTATCTAAATCCAGGTAGATATTTTCTTGTCACAACTCTTAGTTGGGTCCTCTCGCCACCTTGCTTTGCTTTAGTTTGCCCTTATTGTTCGTTATTTAGTTGCTCGTTCCTGTTTTGTCCTTCTTCCTCCCTTCGTCATTTTACCACACAGAACATAACACATCAGCCCAAGAATTCCGTTACATGAATTGCTCTGTGTTCAAGAGAAAAATTCTACCATTATTCTTGGTAATGACTGGAAAGCTTTTACTTTCTTGTTTTCGGAAGGCTTTGTCTCTCCCGTGATTACTTGCTACATAGCAATTATTCATAGATAAATGTATCTTGGAGAGAAACGCTCTCGAAAACAAAGCTTGTATTGTTACGCAGACAAAAGTCACACAAGACATGACAGAATGGTAATTACCATTCGAATTCTTATTGTTGTTTACCATCATGCAATGCTATTAATATATAAGAATATATAAACAGTAATAAATGTCAGTATAGGCTTCTAAGTAGATACCTATGCATGGCTTGGCTTTTCCTTGGCAAAATAATATCCTAATATAATTCAGATTTTAAATCTGTTAGGAAAATGAAAGATCTGTTCGAGAGATGTTTCTCGTAAAGGAAACAATAGCTATCTGTTCATAGTAAACATAATCAACCATTGTAAAAAGATATACATAAGTACCGGTAAAGTCGCCGTAAATGTGGTATACGTACTTCCTAGTACGCACTGGACGGCAGAGTGTAATAGAATAGACGACACGACGGCTAGTTCGAGCATGTATATTATGGTGTCTGGATGAGCGAACGTAATAGGCGATGACGTCAGAGGTTCGGACAGACAGATAGGCTGACAAAACAAAAGCATAAAGTACCTGCCAGTACTTAATAATGAATAATAGGCAGTTTCTAACTGTGCAAAAACGCATTTAACATGACAGAATCATACTATTATTATGTTTTTTAGAGTTTAATTGCTACAAATTTGTGTGTGGTTTGTCCCAGCCTCAATTCTCAGTCTATAAAGCAAAATTCTCACGTTTAATATCTTTGTGTTTTAAATTGCAGGTTTCAGCAAGTGATCCTGACTGTGGGATCAATGCCATGGTTAACTACACGATTCGGGAGAATTCCGCCAAATCCTTGCCATTTACAGTGAACTCGACGACGGGGGAGATTTGTGTCTCAGGCTCCTTAGACTTTGAAGAACGAAGTGTGTACGAGATCCCGCTAGTTGCCACCGACACAGGTCAGTCTGAATAAGAAAATAAATGTCGCCCAGAGCTTTCAGAAAGTTCATACTTGAAGTCGACTGTTAAAATTACGAATTCAGATGGTAGGGTTGATAAGGGCGAGTAATATGTCGTCTACCTTGTTAGTGTGCAATATCGTCTAATCGTAACTCTAGTTTTGGTAGAAAGGAGAGCGACTCTTATTTACCAAGAGTGACTGATTGCATTTACACATCCATAAGCAACGTACCCAGTTTGGTGTGCGAGGCTAAAGAGGACAAGGGAAATAGGAATATTAGTTATGCATTTGAACCAGCCATTGTCGACGATCCTTTATAAAGTGAAGAAGACATAACTTGATACAAATGTAATAATAATATAGTGTCTTAGCTCAAGTTATTAAGGCACAGTGATTTTGGCATACTATACATATAATAAATATATTATAATATACTTAGGGATAGGCCAGGGCACTTGCACTGTTTCCTGACTAAGCCTTTAGGTATTTATTTGTATTAAGCAGACTCTGTTCACTGTTGTTGTGTCTGCCTCTCTACATAGTTGGCCATAGTTTTATGTATGCATGCACTTTACTATTGTTGGATGATTACGTAGATCTCTCTCTCTCTCTCTCTCCATATTATAAAAAGGAAGATGCAGACAAAACGTCAACAGCACAGACAGATTTACAGCAGAGCAGAAGAAACGAAGTTAGAGTTCAAACTGAAAGAAACAAGGAGTGCTCGCTTGACTGATTGTGAGTGAGTGAGTGGTTGGTTGATCGAAAGACTCGTGCAATGCAATATACTACAATGAGTCCTATACCCATCGGCATCCGCATACTAGTCCACGCTATCTATCCATGTCCATAGTATTTGGCCAGGACAGATGCAAGGGAACGCAACGCACATTCATGATGCCCATATGCGTTGACATTTATTACAGATGATGGAAGAGAGATGAGAGAGACGAATCTCTCTCCATCCTTTTTCTTCACATTTAATAAATACGTGAATTTTCCAACTACACGACGAAGACAGGAAAAAATTGACACTTTGCGACAGAAAATCCTGTTAAATCCAGATCACATTTTCAGATTAGTACATAGAAACATGTGGAGAGGATAATATGGCTCCACTCTAACTATTCTCCACTATTTGTTTTCCCTCTGCACCATTTAACTCTTAAATTCTAAAGAGGATAAGTTTTTTCATCTGTAAAAGATTTGTACATGCACAGGTTAATGTAAAATAGTAGGCATTATCTCCAACTACAACTGTAAAATCCCATGCCTCTTTTACTACTCCCTTTTTACATGGCCAGACAGACAGACATTAAATATCTGCACTCGCAATCAGTCTACCAAAGAGTTTTAGCACAAAGAACAACGCACAGTGTTTACAAGGGAAGAAGGTGAAAAAAACGCAAGAAAATTAACAAACATGATTAATAGAGTGCGTGCCAAATTAATGTTATTTAGACAGGGCAGTGTATTATGTAAAGGAATGACTTGATGTTCTTTTGCTCTCAGGAGGTCTAAGTTCAACAACAATGGTCAAGATTCAAGTGATCGACACAAATGACAACCGACCCATCTTCTACCCTCTTAAGTACAACATCAGCCTGAGAGAAGGAGTCGTCCCCCCGGGTCCTATTGTCTCCGTTGCCGCTGTTGACAAAGATTCCGGGAAATTTGGACAAATTACATACGCTATCGTGAAAGGGAACGACGCGGGCTACTTCCAAGTCAATAAACAAACGGGAGAAATCATAGTCAATCGCGCTCTGGCCAAAACAAGTCCTTTTTACCGTTTGTCCATTTCAGCGACGGACGGGAGTGGCCTCGTCTCCGAGAAAAATGCTGACCTAATGATCAGCATGGTTGATGCCAAGCAGCAGCCGCCTGTCTTCCAACATGCTCGATACAGCTTCACAATTGAAGAAAATGCTCCGATGAACTCCATCGTCGGCTCTGTCTCTGCATCAGGTCAAATCCGTTCGAAAAATCTCTATTCTTCTCCTATAACACTTATAACATTTTTTAACATTCAACTTCCCCTATCAAATGTCATAGGAAATTTTATATGCATCATTTTAGATGCCACTATTGACTAGCTACTATTTTGATGAGTGACTGAACGAGTAGACCGAAATTCTTCTTTGCATTATAATAATATAAGTACCTACCTATAGTATCGCGTTTAACAAATGCTATGTGTATTATTAATATGACAGTGTTTGAATCCTACTGTGCTGATGTATATATGCAAAAAGAAATTCCTTTCAGTTGTTCGTCTTCTTTTCCATTTTGGAATAGGAATGCATTCCATTGATGACCTCTGACATTATCATTGCCTTTCGTATACTACATATGTCTACTAGATATGTACGTTCTTAGGACGGTGAGCTTAATTCTCAATTGGTTGCCCTAAGCCAGACTTTATCTATTTTCATTGCTCACTCATCTAAATAAGTATATACATACATCAGCTCAATTCCACATTGTGCTCGTTTCTTGAACAGAAAATTCAATTTGCTCTTTTACAAATATGCTACACTAATGTACAGTGGATGATTAACAAAGTCTAAAGTGAAGTATCCTGTTGGAAATGCAGAGAGATAATTTCTCACGTCACGAGATCAATGATGTGAGCAGTGGGCCAACAATAATCTGAACTTACATAGAAATATGTTTTTACAGCCCGTCCTTAATAACTGTATATATTAGGAGATTCATTAAAACTTCAAATAGGCAATAGGAAGAAAGACAGGGGGACATGAGACACCAATTGAAAAAAGTTTCACTTGTCTTGTCTCCCTTGGGGTTGTCTCTGCTTAAAATAAGAAACTTTTTATCATCTGCGTAGATTTCATTTGTTGAGAGAGTGTCCAACTTATTTAGATACGTACTAGACTTAGTAGGTTGCGCTTTATAATAAGCAGATTCTAATAAAGGGAAAGAAGGTGCGCAAGCAATCTTACATAGATCTCATCGCATGCATTGTCAGTATCCATTAGTTTTTCTATTTATTTTAATCAGTGTGTTTTAATATTGGTGTCTATGTCCTAAGACCACTCCTTTCTCATCTTGTCCTTTGTCACACTTTTCGAGAGGAGCTATTTTTACATTCAGTCTGCATGCCACACAATGCAAATACCAAGGAATAGAATGACACCAGAGTTTTCCTCCTTTCTTCCTCTGTACAGTTACACGCAACGAATTCTGCTAATTCCTTGAATGCCCTTAGTATCTTTACTGCCATACTACTACTGGCTATAATGATTTTTAAGAAAAATCGTGCACATCTCTCTGCAGATTCCGCCGATTCTCAGCTGTATTTCCTATTTTTCTATGTAATTCCTCATGACAGACTATACTGTTTTGTGTCTAGCTAGGGATCTCTGCTGGATAACTATAATTTATTCATAGGAGTGCAAAGTTTTTGATGTTTTATTGGAACATAAATTATTTTAATTGTCAGCTACGGCAAAAAGGCCTTTACGAAATTAAATATATGGTAAAGAATGAAGTATAATTACTATTTGACACTAAAAATTTTTTATTATCTTATGTGCATGTACATGTAACTATTAATTAACAGTAATTTCGCATTTGAACAAGGTTATTGATAATAACAATAGGAAAGGTTTACTTTCATTTCAAATAAAAGTGTAGTAACATGGTAGTGGAATGAGTTGCATTTAAAAGGCATACGTAATGGCACTTAGCATATTTGTAAGGTGAGACCCTTGTGTATTCTACGACAATAGTTTTTTGCCCGTTAAAATAACTCGGAGATGAATATTTATTTTTCTTAGAGTTTTACATAGTACTTAAAAGTAAGGTTCCATTATCTGCTCATTCTATTGTGGCATTGTGTGTGCAGAGAAAGAGATATGAGAATCTTAGCATGATATTGGGCTCTGTTTATTATGATGTACCTACATAGACATGAGTCTGCCACATATAACTTCCCAACTTAAATTTTTAGGCACAAGCATGAATAATGGTTAATATGCGTCAACGTGACCAATGGCACTGTAAACGGAAAACGGTTTCACTGTCAATGAGATTTACAAATCCAACTTAATTGTTGACTCTAAATTGTAAGCACACACAATTACTAATACTACGATGATGATTAGGAAGTGCAGACTTGACTTAACTCACCTGTCCTGACTCATCTGATGACTTTTATGCCTAAAGTTTCTTTCGTCTCTTTTCAAATCACTTGCCTTCAACTCTGTCTGACTCAGCTCCAATATCATAGTCACCATTAATCTGAGCATTTGCATATCTCTATGGCTCTCTAGCTCTGAGAATATCATTTTCATAAGTTCTCTTCCCTTGGCCTGTGTATTTTGTCCATGCCTCTTTTATGTCAATGATCTGCTTTATGACAGACAAAACTATTTTAATTGATGGAAATTAGCGTGCACACGAACCCAAAACTATTTACAAGCCAAATAAGCTGATTTAATCTATGCTAAATTACGATAAGTGCGTTCCTTTATTTATGTGATGATTCCAGTGCTTAAGTACTGCACTAGGCTTTAATATATTCAATGTAAACATGGCCCTCTCTGTCTCTCAAGTGATGAGCCATGAGCCAATAAGCCCTTTTATCATTATAGTGTTTACCCAGCTATGTGCACACTTACTTTACAGTATTTATTACTGCCATCCGATATTCGTTATTTGTTCGTGCGAACAAAAAAGTTTTCTTCCTATTTTATCGCTGCAATACTAATCCTAATAACTAACTTAGATAATTGATGACTAACTTTTGCTTTTTGTTGTAAGTGAATTTCAGTCTACTCGCTCCATTCCCCTCTCATGTTTCCAAGGGAAAAGGAAACAATTTTCGTCCATTATGCAATTCAATACTGTACTGTATTGTAGTCAAATGATGTGAATATATTGTGATGCATTTCCCGTATACTTGAACCTATACATTTTGATAGTGGTTTATGTGTTTACATTTCCTTAATGTCCCATTACAGATAAAGATAAGATCGTAATGAGTGTGTGATATGCAATTTAATAGGTGGTGGAAGAGTGCGCTACTCAATTTCATCCGGAGACCCTCATTCCTATTTCGTTATTGATACTTACTCCGGCACCATAAAAACTGCAAATAATCTCGATCATGAGAAACACTCGTCGGTACTTTTGAATATCCAAGCCACGAGTGACGAACCTCCTGCCTATAGTCATTGTCAGGTAAACTATTCAAAAAATTATAGGAACACAAAAATATTACGTAAGAAAGAGTCTATGGGTAGGATGTATAAAATAAGTTTTCGTACGCGTATGCTAAGAGTATGGGATAATTCTAGGTTGACATAAAAATCCTGGATGTAAACGACAATGTTCCTAAGTTCGAAATGCAAGAAGTGAGTATTTGGGTTCCGGAGAACACGGAGATGGGCTCTGTGATTTACGGAGCTCATGCCGAGGATGCGGATGACGGAGATAATGGATTGGTAAGCTACTCACTGATGGAGAGTGCATCTAAAATGTTCAAATTGGATCCCCGAGGCGGTCAGATAATTTTACAAGAGCCTCTGGACTACGAAAATGTGAAGCGATACACATTAATAATTGGAGCGCAAGACTACGGCTCGCCACCCAGAGTGGCTCAGAACTTGACCTTGTTCATCGAAGTACAAGATGTCAACGACAATGCACCTTCCTACGACCAGCAGAGATACATAATTAGTGCCTCTGAGTCTCTTCCAGTGAATTCCCACATCGCCGAGGTAGGCATATCAAGAATCACAGCTTTCTCTGAATCTGCCGACTCCTCTTCACCTCAGCCATCTCGTAATTACATTATTTCTTCTTGTCCCTAATAATAGGTTCATGCTACGGACGAAGACACGGGGAATAATGCCAGGATCAGCTACAGTCTCCAAGAGCCGCAACTTCAAAAGCTCTTCGGCGTCTTTCCCAACAGTGGAGTCCTGTACTTGAAGTCTTCTCTGGACAGAGAAACCGTAGATAACTATTTGATCAGAATTACAGCCACAGATCATGGGACTCCTCCACTCTCCGCCACCACTGTAGTCAGCCTCAGGATTCAAGATGAAAATGATAATGTAAGTGTGTGCACAAGTGTTTATTTACACAAAGAGCCCGAACAATTGCATTTCCCATCCTCAACATCCTCTGTGCAGAGTAAATAGATAAAAGAGTCCGAGTACATTTCCGATCCTCACTTTCATTGTCATTTCTGGTTAAAGTCTTGAGGAATGGAGTCAAACATCTCTCGCTGACGTTTGACATTTCCCTTTTCTATGGCTACAGCTCGAGAACTCTGTCTCTCTTTGTCTTTACATGATTATTAAAATATAGAGTGCTCACTTGCTCCCTACATAAATAACTATCTATTAAATATACATATGTATGTACGTATTCATGCACAGCATGCGATGCACTTGACTTTGTTTCAATTCTTGCTCTAAAATAATGCATGGGATTGTTGGAGAGACGGCGTGTGCATGCTGCGTATGTGCACTTTGTCTGTCTGCCTGTCTCTCTGAAGTGAATGTGATGGGCATTGGAGAAACCTGTGACCCTACTGTCAGAGAACAGAGCTGACACGGCATGGGTTTATTTTATACTTGATTTTCCTACAGTTTACGTGCACACCACTAAACTTGCTATTAATTGTTTACAGGCGCCACAGTTTCCGCAAAGTGTTTTCCAGTTCTCGATTCAAGAGAATAATGAGCCAGGCACGAATGTAGGCTACGTCGTTGCTCATGATAAAGACATTGGTGAAAATGGTGCCATAAGGTACTCACTCCAGCCACCACACAGCTATTTCCAAATTGATCCCAACACTGGTAAGTATACAAATCCATCATCTACCTCATTAGCTCCTGCCTTTCTTTCTCCAATGCTTAATGACCCTTGAAGGTCTCTTAACATTATGACGTTTCTTAAAATGCATTACTTATTAACCTTCTTGGGCATGTAATGAGTTGGTTATATTTATGGTATGCCCCCCTCGAATTTAATATTTCAGTATTACATTTGCAAATCTCAATCAAATTTTTTACTTGCTTCATTATAAGGATTTTACGGTGGAAATTGCAGTTAGCACAATATTATGTGCAAGGCAATGGAAAAATAGTCGAAAAGAAGTAATCATTTAGGATTGTTAGGAGAGGAGCGTTAGATAATGGGACATTAGCGATAAGTGAGTATAGTGATGAGTCAGATAAAATTAAAGCAATTGCATTGCACAGAGAGAAAAGAAAGCACGTAATAGTAATAGCACTTCATGTGAAAATCAAATCAAGTCACACTATTAAGGAGAATTCAGGAAACTAGCTAGGATCACACGGATGGCAGCCATTCTCGACTTTTCTCGCCGCAGACGGCTAAACTGGCTGACCACAGGTGAGCAAAGCTACTTAGCCATCCCTTCTACATTCTCTGCTACTCAATCACCCGAACATATAAATACAAGTGGTGCATGTAGTTGCCATTATTGCAGCAGACAAGGAAGCTACTGAGACGACTGTGATTCAGATTTCAGCCTCCTCTCTCAGATTCAGATGTGCAATGCAAGCAACAGACAGACATCGGCGGGAATAGTCCTACTCTACTTCTACGTATACGTTTACGTGATGCAATGAATCTCACCCAATCCCATTCTGATTCTAAATGTGCTATCTCGGAGATTCGCAGTTACTCACCTAGCTCTATGTCTACATTAAGTGCATGTGCGTAGACAGCGTAGATAGACATCTCAAGTTTGGCTTAGATTTGATTGCACCGTCTCGTCGAAAAACGAAAATCTACTGCATTTCTCCCCTTTTATTAATGCTGTTTAGGGAAACTCGAATGTGGAAAGGTGTACTTTAAGGCATTAGCCTAAACTAAAAGGAGAGATAATGGCTGGCATGTCATTCATGAACTGACAATGTCTGCTCCGACTCCCAGTCTCCAGAAATATGTGAAGAGAGACGAGAATCTTCTCAAGACAATTTAGCCATTACTCATAAATACTCATAATACTACAATCGTTTATGTCAGTCTATTCTTTGTCTCTTCATAGCTATCATCCCTACTAATATGTAAACTTGGAGGGAATTAAGTATAGTCTCGCCGTTTGTCTCGAATCCTCAGTTTCATTGTTTCAGCACTTAGTGTGTCTCATTTCCTTCCCTCTGCCTCACTCTAACAAAAGATACTTCATTGTTTTCGGAAATTGTTTGCTAATCAGACATAAATTACAACACATTAGAATGATGTCATCAAATTATCCCTTTCTATATAATTCTGTGAATATTACAACCATAGGTTTCTACATCCATGTTCGTTGTATGCATTTAGTTCAACTACTAGTTGCATTGACCAATTTTGATAGCATCTGCTCTTCCATTCAGAAAATCAACCATACAAAATATTATATCACTGTTAGATTGATAAATGCAAGTAGGAATATTAAGTTTGTAAGTATAGCAGAGCCATTAAAATACATTATAATATTTATTACCAATTTATTTGAATTTGTTTTTCGTTAATACGTAGATAGTTTCATTCAAATGATTCAAAGGATATTCCTTTCAGCTTGCTTGGCCAAGAATTGTTAGGGTAGCTATTATGTATTTGCATTTTTTCTTAGCTCTGTATAAGATTTGAAGAGGAAAAGATAGTAGATTTGTATGTAGTGTAATAAAATATGAAATTTATCTGCTAGGTCGATGATAATATTAGTGGTGCACCTGCATATTACTTACCTACGTATGTACAATGCACAGATATGCTTGTGAGTATAGAAGATGAGAGTTTAAGTTAAAAAAATAAGTGCTGCATAGATTAGGATATAAAAGAGGTAGCCCTAGCCGCATTTAGGTCCATGGGAGGTTGAATTTCAATTCATGGATTATAGCTGTTATTAGTAGATATATTTTAGTAGAGTGGTGGTGGTAAGTAGGGTGACGAGTTGGAGTCATATTGCCCCGTTTGGTCCACACTCAGGCAAACAATAGAGTAGGAGCTGTAAAATCTTTATAAGGACATGATCTGCGTAATTCCGGAGACAAGGTTTATTCTGTGAAATCAGCAGCAACAATGCGCACCGCTTGTCTCATATACATGTATCTCAGCATGCGTTTGACATATAGCATGGGACAAAGATGAGTGAACATTTGCTTGGCTTACGGACACAGAGTCCAAGGAAATCTACATGAAGCTGATAGCTGCCTATAGCAAGCAGGATGATCACGGATTTATATCATCACACGTATACTATCCCTAAAAGATCATGTGCATCTACTACAGCTAAGTAATATGCATAAAATAAATAAATATATTCATAACACACAGTAAATGAAATAGAGTGTATAGCCACAGATGATGATATGATGGTAGGTAACGTAGCTAGGCAACCTCGACCAGGCCAGAGTCGACCGTAAAAGCTAAAAGAGTTGATATTGAGATTTGAGTCTTCTACGGAGGAGCATAGTATTACATCAGAACGCAAGATTCACGTCAAGAGCGTCGTGAATGTGTATCTTCTCTATACTCAGATCATCTCAGAAGAGTCTCAGTGACTGAACGTCTCTGATCTTTTCTGTTCCTTGTCTTCTTCGTAGTAGACGATAGATCACTCCTAATATTATAATGCTGTGTGCGGGACAACTTATGCATATACCTACTGACTGTGTAGGCAAGCAAACACTTTTATATTGTCAGCTATAAAGAAAGAAACCATTCTTATAGCTCTGTCCTACTCTTCTCCACTTGAATCATTTTCATCTTTGATTAATGCATCTTAGGCTACAGGTAGTTGACGCTATAGGTAGCATGTTCATTTCTGTGTCTTATGGAAGAATCATCCCCTATCTCTCCCTGGCATCCATTTAAAAATCTAAGGGTCCTGCCATCATCAAGAGTTATAGCTTTTTTAATGCATGTCCATTTTAAAGATTTTCCAGATAATAAACTTTATAGCGACTTATTCCTCATTACATATAAACTCATGAATATTTATCTATTTCAGTGTTTGTTCAGTTGGACCTCAATATTTTACTCATCTTTTACTGCAAGAATGAATAAAGCCTTTGACTTTACACTTGATTGGGTTCCGAATATGAACTTATCCTTTCCACTTCCACATCATGCATACATAACCACTAGAGCTTAAATCTATAATATATTATAATTATTGCATTGAAAGTTAATATCTATAGGTAGATGATCGAATGTATACTGTAATGTAGGAAGGAAAGTAGGAGTCCATGTTAAGTGTCTACTTTGTTTAAAGACACTTTACTACAGTCATTTAAAGAACTTATCCTTTCCACTTCCACATCATGCATACATAACCACTAGAGCTTAAATCTATAACATAATATTATAATTATTGCATTGAAAGTTAATATCTATAGGTAGATGATCGAATGTATAATGTAGGAAGGAAAGTAGGAGTCCATGTTAAGTGTCTACTTTGTTTAAAGACACTTTACTACAGTCATTTAATATTTATGGCTACAGTTTTTTTTGAAAAACTTTCGTTGCCAACAAATCTCTAGTTATCATTGTCAAAATTAAGGACATGAAATAGTTGTAACTGCCCATTGTCTATCAATGTATAATGAGTAGAGTGTATCATCCTTAGTGATCAAGGGACGAAAACCATTATGGTAAGTAATTGCATGTGCACGATGTGTATACCAGTAATTTTTGAGAGATTTGCAAAAGTAAACAAATTCATATTATGCTTGTTATCGCCCATCACTAAGTTCCCAATATTTTATGATGATGTTCTATGAGTTTTTGTTGTTGTGGAGGCGATGAGGTTAATTAATGTATTGGTGCAGGAACGCTAAGTGCAACATCGTCGCTGGACCGTGAAAAGCAGTCAATGTATGAAATTCAGGTAGTTGCCTACGACCAAGGAGTTCCTCAGAAGCAGTCTGAGGTGATTGTGAAAATCAACGTGACTGACATGAACGACAACAGTCCCTCGATCATCGAGCCTGATGAGGATCTTCTGATTGTGAGGGAGGAGCAACCTGGAGGCACAGAGGTGACAAGGATCGTCGCCACTGACCCTGACAATGGGCAGAATGCCACTGTCGTCTTCTCGCTTGTCAATGGTATGTCCTGACCCTTTTCCCCGCTATTCTTCTCTCATTCATTTTGACAGGTAACATAAAGAGACGATCTCACATAATGCTCATGTTCACACACACAGAAATGTGCTATATGGCGTATTAGGCCGATAAGTCTGCCCTGACCGCTCTATTACACTTGTATGTTTTCTTTCCTTTTCAAATATTTTTTCTGACGTGGTGTGAATGTTCAAGGGCATTTCACTAAACGTTGTCCCTTATTTTTTTATTGTAACTATAACACATTCACTATGTCTGGGAATTGGGTACACCTACTTAAGGTGTCTCTAATAAGTATTAAATAGGGATTCTATCTAATGTGGTATGGGTAGTGTGCATGCCATTTGTAAATAAACCATACAAAATGGATGTAATACAGAGTAACGCTTGACTTAATAGTGTAATAGTATGTATAGTACATTGGAGTATTAAGTGTACAGTAGTGTACTATTAGTGTGTGTACAAAATTTGAAACACGTATCTATCCGTTTGCGAGATCACCTCAGAATGACTCCGTTGACCTTGACCTATTGACCCCATTTTCATGTTTCGTCTTTCTTAAGACTAGTAGTACGTGTACA
>JABASI010001003.1:0-29276 GCA_019776505.1 Tomocerus nigrus
TAATACAATCACAGTGTAGATAGCAGAAAAATACGGCATGCATTCCCTGATTTTCTCCTTTAAAAGGGACATGGAGGACGCAGAAGTATCTGTTTGTCATATTAGACTACGAATAATAATACTTCAAGGAAAATATCAATTTCGCGTTGTATTAGTATCATGCTTTGTGCCGTTGTGTTCCATGAAATAATGAATTTATAACATTTTTAGGTGGAAAAACAACCGTTCCTGAGAAAGAAACAAAAATATTCACTTTTCTCACTTTAAAATGGAAGATTTCGTTTTATAAAGACACTCTGCGTCACAAAATCACTGGGTCATCAAACCACTGCACTACGTGTGTGTATCATACCCTAATGTATCACTGTCCTATAGACATATTGAAAATAACCATATGCCACTGAGCTGGCACTGGCACTTTATGATTTGGAACATGTATCGTATTGATTTAAACCTTTGCCTTACGGTACTTAGTTGAATTCTGTTTTGACAGAGTTTTATTCTGGATGTACTCGTTAGAAATGAAAGTGGATTCATGGAACCCGACCTATGACTAAGTAATGCAATCAATAATATGCAGTCGATGTTCTAATACATTGATCTTGCACTTTCTATGGTTAAAAGTAATGTTATGTACGGGGACACCGTATGAGAATATTATTGCCTACGAACAAGGCGATAAAAAATTATTGTCATTTTCTAGCACAAAGCATTTTTGGCTTCTTGAATTTATTATAAGTTAGAATCCAAAAGGCACTCCTGTGAGCTGCATATAAGTAGGCGCTCCTCTAAGTGTCGTGTATTGCACAGCTTCAATGAATGCTTCTTTTGTATTCATGCAAAATATGTCATATCTATACACTTTCATGGAATACAATGTCATTGTCCTTATAATAGAAAGGGAGCAAAAGGCTATTGGCTGAAAGAAGGAGAGACTCTGCAGTAAGTGTTGGTAAATGAAAGTCAAGAGCTCAGTAAAAGTGTATTAATAAAGATTGTGTATCCTGTGCCGCAGAATAATCTTTCCTTCTCCCTTCCTTTCCCCTTTGAATGACGTGAGGGGCACGAGCCGTAGTACAAAACGATGCAATTCCACGCGATTAGTTCCTGAGCCAGCAGATGAGTCAAGTTTAGCTTTGTTATTTTGTTCGGCTTTACTGATTTATCTGTCTGTATAGCAAAAGAATAATTGATTCTACCATATACACAGATACCTAAACGCTACATGGCTGTATTAAACTGCTGTAGTGTATTTAGTGACACTGCATTCTTCTGTTCACTGGACATTGATAACAATAGATGTTTGTTTTAATTTCTATTGGACGTGTGTGCACAATTTATCTGCAACGAATCCTGTTCTTCCGTGTTTGACTTTTGGGCTTCATTATTAACTCTCCTCTATTTCATGAACAAGATAATATACTAAAGCGTCCTTTCCCAATTGAATTTGTATTAATTGATGGTTGCTATTGTGTGAAGTATTTATTTCTCCCCAATATGCNAAAGCGTCCTTTCCCAATTGAATTTGTATTAATTGATGGTTGCTATTGTGTGAAGTATTTATTTCTCCCCAATATGCTTCTTTTGGCTATGATAAGGGGTCCCCTATCATAACAACAGTAACTCTATACATGTTCATTGAAAATCGTAACATTTTACACGCTACAATTATTTCAAACAAACATTAATCGCATTCACCTCATTTGGATCAAATCAATTACATACGATATTTGATAATCCTTTTCAAAATAAGTTGGTAAAGATAAATGAATACAGATGACTATTATGAAACCTTATAGCGAATATTGTCAAAATTAAGAAATACCTACGGAGTAAGCAGATATCGAGGAAAATTTGTTCATCTTGTCATAAAATAAAACAGTGTAGGTATAGCAAAGCGATGCAAGCCTACATGTCAATAATAGAAAAGTTGCTGACTTTCCAAGTGCTAGTAGTGGAACTGCTGGATCCCAGAGTGCTGAAGGGCAAATAAGAGAGAGATGTGTAATAGGCTGAAAGCAAATGTAATGAAGCAGTAGTAATCACATGTAGGCAATTTATTGAATAGAGTCAACTAGGAAACGGAGTGCATTTGAAGTCTAGTGTTCCTTCACATTTACGTCTAGCCACTGTTAGTAAACAAGTAGGAACTGTATGTCGCATATCGTGCGTAAAAGGCGAGAATGAATGGAGGCAATTTGGGGACATTCTATTTCTGCACACAGTGCATAAGTCAACTCAAGGCTCGGTTAATATCTACTCTGGAATGGATTAGTTCCGTTTATTCACTGCAACGGCAAACTACAACTGTCCCCTTCTCCCTTTACGCTGCACACAAGCCAAACAAAATATTTTATGTACAAAATATATAATTATTAAATCATCTCTAAGAACATAAGCAATTATAATTACTTCTCCATTTCACCTGCGGAGTATCTAATGGAAAAAACTGTTTGAAATGATAGATTAATGTATGGCGGTCAAGGTGGGGAAAATTTTCAGGTATCGAATTTAGCAACAGCAACAATTTTAAAACAGCAAATCGCATAGCATGAAAAAAATCACGCACATTGCAAAATGGTAGGGATAGAAGGAAAAGTGATTCAGATTTACGGATGCATCTTACCATAATGAACTGCCAACCGCAAACACATACCTAACAAATCCACGGAATCCAATACAAAGAAGAAAATGAATTGCTATCCAAGAACTGTATCCGAGACGGAGACAGCTGAATAAAGTCATATCAGTCAAGTCAGCTCGAGTCACGAAACCGCTAGGGAAGTTAATTCAAATAATCCAGTTGTCCTTATAGTAGATAAAATAGCATCTAGGCAATCCGTTGTAGATCGAGTCAGATAGGAGGATTTGGAAATTGAATTGTTAGTTTAGGGAAGTACTTATAGATAAATAGATATACTGCTCAATTGGTATACTGTAATAAGAGCGTAGATGGTTTAAGTCAAAGCAAGCATGGCCCTGTAGTATTGGAATAAGAAAAGTGAGGGAGAACGAGGGTGAGAATTAGAGGGAGGAATGCTATTTTCATTTCTGGTACATTAGCTTAGTTCATTGATTTGTGCTGTTGAGCAATGGTATTGAGTGGTCGGAAGTAAACGCAACAGTGCTCTAAGATTACTTTAGTTAGCTCCAAACAGACAATGAACATCCACAGAGTTGTAGTTGTCAGGCTTAGCCAAGCTAACCCCAGGATCCGAGTGACTAGGGATTTCGGCTGTAGCTACTAGGCATGTTTGGGTGGGAGTAAAAGAAGGGGCTAAATAGGAATTGAATGGTAGGTTGACACGGCATTTATTTCCCCATATTCTTTATCTTTCTTCTAATTTAGCCCCACGTTCACTTTACGGCGAGAAAATTACAAGTCAATGATTGTGTGCCGTAGCATCTGTTCCCGACACTTTTGATTACCTCTCCCACTTCATACCCTTTAACATTTCGTCTCTCTCTCTCTCTCTGTATCGCTTAGAAGTAAATACTAAATAGTAACCTCAATACCCTGGCCTTTGCTAACATGTTTGTGTAAAGGCAGGCAATGCAATTTCACCAATTCCTCCCTACAAACACCGTCTGCCTGTCTGTCTGTCTGCAAAGGAGCATTCTTTTGATGTGTACAGCGTTATTGTGTACCTACTTAAGCCTTTGAGTGACTACATTTTAGGTAGATTCTCCACGTGCTGCTCCTGCATTTATCCAAATGCTATTGTTTGGATAAATATCTGAATTGCCATTGTGTTTATTCCCTCAACTTAGTAGCAAATTAGTTTGTTTGCTTTTATATATTTATCTGCTATAATATTTACATGTGTGCTATTTCTTTGCATTAATATCTTAATGTCAGTTTCTTTCCATTCGCATTGCGGTAGCTGATTCATTGTAATAGACATTTCTTGAATAGCTCAGCATTTTTCTTCAATAATAGCAATTTGATAATTCCCATTTATTACTGTGCATCGAATCGAACTTGTTATCATAGTAAATTAGAATCTTTAGTTTGAAAATGTTCATATCAACTCTACCGTAAAGTGTGTCTCATAAACAAATAATATTGTTAGCTCATATTATATTTTACCCAATTTTTTTACCAAAGAGGAATACCTACATATTACTAATGTGCTTATTCTTAAATTCTTAGAATACATTATTTTTATGGTTATACGAATTAAGTAGGTACCTATGCATAATAATGTGGATTTTGTAGTATTTGCAGTGGTAATTGTGTATATATTTTTGCTTGCATTCAATCTATTTTTCTGTCAAGTGAAGTATTGTTTGTATGATTTAGAGTAGAAGTGGAAAAAGCAACATTATTGTTTGCTTTAGCACAAAGGCTCTTCCGATTCGACATCCGCCACTGCATTCAGCTCACAAGACATCACAAGATATCACACATAAATCAATACAAGTAGGTTCATTGATGAGGCTTGGAAAGCAAAACAGGCAGAAGTGCCACTCTGGTTCAGAATGGAGTTCCAGACAAATAAATACTTGAATGCTAAATGTGCAGTAGCAGGCGTCATTATTATTTGTTTTCCGCTGATTTGAAGTTCTATAGAGCATCTTAGTGGCAATAGACATGGAGTTCAACTGATTGTATCTGCCTTGAGTAACAGCCACAGGTTTGGCTCCAATTAGACTTCGTACTTTACGTGCACAATTACAAGTCTAATCTTGTCTCCAAAGGAATATCGAATATATAGCTCCAAGGTAGAAGCCAATGTCAAAGTTAACTAATTGAAAGATGTGTTTGCCCGAAGCCAGTCAACTGAGGGATTGAGTGTCTCACTTCAAACTAAACCCATTCATTTGGTAAATGGAAACTCATTAGAATAATATTGCAAAATTTAAGGGACGAGAACGTGTATCCGTATAACTTCTGTTAGCTTCTCAGAACTAATACAATTTAACGCGGTATTTTCGCTAATCGCCAAAACGAACATTGACACACATTCATCTCCAGCCTCTACTATACTTACACGGATAACGGAGAGAACTTGTGCAAATTGTAAAATAGAACAGTTAGGTAATGGGCACAATCATTGCTAGTAGCAAGGCCGCTGTAGTTTTAGTGGGCTATACATTGTTCATGACAAACATTTAGATACATTATTAATAGTAAAAGTACATATTAAGTACTATAGTTTTGAAAATTCATACATTTATCTAGAGTTAGGTCGAAAATTATACTCTGCATCTGTTTGTATGGTTGCATCCTGTTTTCAGCTTTCTCTGTGTGAAAGTCTTTGTAACCACGAGAAATAATTCATGGCAATTCCCTCAGCCTCTCTCTGTTCGACTGACCTGCAAAAGTTTAATTGAGTTGAATTTTATAGTGTAGGTGTCTACCAGGCAAGTAATAATAGTAACCAGCTCTGGAACTTCCATTTATGCGTTGTGCAAGGCGGAAAGCTGCGTGGGTCATTAGACAATTCATATACGCCTTATCTCAGATTAAACTAGATCCCTGCTACAAATAGCAGCTACATTGTTATTAGTACTTATACCTACATAGAGATTGAAGTAATAGGTAGTTTAGAATATTCCATATAAGTTCGGGCAACTCTTATAAACACTACTAGTAGCTACAAGGTACAAGTTCAGATTTGTCACAGACTCCTGCATGAACCCATTTGCTTGAATTTGAATTGGTAGAGGAGACTGGAAAGCTTTTAGCAATTGCTGGATTAAGATACACTTACATTATACTACTGTAAATTATGCGCTATTAATGCAATACTATAATTTCCTACATTGGACATTTATGAGCAAGTTACATTAGAAGGTGTAATGCCGTAACTACATTTGTGATACGCATAAATAAGTTAAATCTATCTCAAAACTCCTCCAAACTATAAAGGGTTCAATCTAGGAACGCAATCTCCTATCGAAAACTTTCTGAGGGCAAAGGTAAACATGACTTATTACACTGGCTACTAACTTATTAATAATAATTTATTGCATTTTCCCATTTCGTTTTCATTGTCATGATTGTGCTCAGGGTTCAAGACTATTAAAACGGAAGGAAGTTTTATTGTTGACGTGACTGGAGAATATGTGTAGTTTATTTCACATCACACGAGTCAAAGACCCAAACACTAACATTCTATATTGACCTATGATGTATATAGTTTTCATGTGCAGGGATGGTAGCCTATGCATGCTATATCACGAACGACGCTTTTAATGAGCTAAGTGAGTCATAGATTTACTTGCTAATGATCTTTGACTACCCTGACTGTCAGTTGCTGGAAACAATCAAATATCTTGCTGTACACATATTGTACACATTGCATGCATGATGCACTAACACTAACAATAACTAAAGCTCCATACCGGATTATTAGCCACCTATAAACCTGTAAGTTGCCAAGGAATTCATTTCGTGAGGAAATCAACACGGTTTTCTTACAGCTGCTATTCCTATTACAATGTCATGCAGCGTTAGTCAGACAGCTTCGGCTAGACACACTGACCAACGAAACCATTAGGACGACTACAAAATAAATGAGACAAAACTACAAAGGAAACTAAACTCGTGTTCTACCTTCCCATTCTGCGCCCCTTCTAATAGTATTTACCCGCAAAGCAAACTCAGACTAAAAATAGCTTGGACTAATTCAAAATGAAAAACTACATAGAAACGTCGGGCTTTTTGGTCTTTTGTCCGAAAGATTTCGAAAAAGAATGTTTGCAGATTAATAGGAAATGTAACAAGTGCGTTTTTGCGGTAGAAAATGTTTAGTGTGCCTATTTGGTGTAGGAACAAATTTTGTTTAAAGTAGTCGGGTGATTTCAATTAGTAGTAGCCCGAAGACTGAAGTATTAATGTGTATTCGTTGTTGTTCCTTCTAATAATATGCGAATCGAGGATAAATATAGTAAATCGTAGGAAGAAGTCCCGATGTCTCGTCCAGCTACGATGTGTTACATGTTCGTTAGGAATATATAAAGTAGGAATAGTGAGTAATGTGCGGATATGGTGTTCAAGCTGACTATGAGCAATCTACGACGATACAATTAACAAGGAATGGAATGGTCCTTTAGCACGCAATGAACAAATCACCGTCAGTTAATATTAACCAGGCAAGAGGCTACGTTGAACATAATATTAAGTGTGTGTGTTTGAAAATAGATGAAGACTAGTGGTGCCAGGAAAAATGTAAAGAAAAGGAAACCACATACTTAAAACATACATTAGACTGGAATGCAATGCACGAACAGATGTATGTTGATGCCGACAAACAGAAGGAAAGAAAGAGCGGAATCCACCAGGATTTCTAATACAAACAATGTAATTTCGTGTGACTATTACTACATGAACTTTCACTATTTTCTCGTATGCAGGTTAATGTTATGTAATACTACAGCACATTTATAACATAATACGAGTATGTTCTAATGGCTGTAACAACGAAGGCGCCGACAAGGTGTGCAATCTCTCCTCCACATCTGGCTATCATCTATTTACCGTATATTTATTGTTCTCTACACTTTCTAGAATGTGATTTACAGCTTTTCTCAACTACTTACTTACCTTTGGTGTGTTGGAGAGGAGAGGGGAATGGAACAAGAATGCCATTACATCATTTTCCTAACAAGAATAAATAATTTATTGGTTGAATGTAGTTTTCCAACGGGAAATAAAGGTTTAGTGTATTAGTAGGCGGAGTTTATTGAATTTAAATTTGAAAAGGAACTTAAGAGTATGAAATTGAAAATGAGAGAAAGTCGACAAAAAGAGAGAGAGAGAAGCTAGAGACATAATACTAAGTGTAATGTGGAGCAGGAGAGGAAAGTTACTCTTTTGGAATGGAGAGAGGAAGGAAGCCCATTGGAGTTCATACGTCAGTCCTACATTTCTGATATAATTGAATTGAATAGCTAAGCTGGTGAAAGTCTAACCTAATAGAAGGCTCTTGATTCAATATTCTCGCAATTTTCCTATATCTGCCCAGATATAGTTGGTGTGATGTGGTTTCGTCTATCTGTGCCATTCTCCGGAAGGAATCTTCAAGTGATGTACGTAACGTCTAGCTACTCCTAGTACAGCGACTTGCTAGTAGTATATACATACATAAAGTGGGAAGGGAAGTAGTGATGTGATGTGTTCTGCATATTGCATGCAATGTCTTTCTTCGGAATAGGAAATCTACTTTAGGAAAGATGGCTAACCTCTAAGCATACTCACGACTCACAACTCTTTTCTATAATAATCTAATGATGGGATAGTAGTAGTAGGCAGTGAAGAAAGGAGAAGTGAGCTGATAATATTGGTGACCTGACTGACGCTGACTTCGATGGCTTTCAGTTTAAGGGAAAGGAGGTAAGGAATTCAGTGCAACGGTGAATTGCATCGCGTGCACGACATCATTCAGTTTTTCCGACTGGCTCCTCCAATCCTACATTATTTTCCAGTTGTGTAGTATTCATAGCAAATCCTGAAAGAGAAAATACAGTATGTACCTAAAATGCACTATATATTATAAGAGATATATAATATATATAAGTTAGAGAGAGAGAAAGGAGGGAAAGCATATGGAAAGCATAGGGAAGTGCAATGGGAGAAAGAAATATTATTGTGACTATGTGCATGCAGATGTTATAATATGCGAGGAGAAAATAAATGTGTGAATATGCGTATGGTTTGGAATGGCCGGATCTTGGCATTTTCTATAGCCAATTTGGTAGTATGCAACTGAGTTGGTGTCTACCTATGTGTAATGTGTGATATGTAGAGTGAATGTTCAGTTGTGTGGAGGAAAGTGAGGTCTCGGCTCGAGAGTGAGTGGAATGCGGAATAAATGTGAGGATCCATGAGGTTGCCACTTAATCATGGATTCAACTCAACAGAGACGAGCCAATCCATTCATTCAATTCGAGCCGACGTACATAAGTATAGGATTATTCTTATAGTCTTCAGTTGATTTCCAGTATTAGTTTAGTCTTGGCGGCATGGCATAGAGCATTGGTGGAGGAAGGGAATATAAATGAAAGGAAAATGAAACCACGCAATGAGCTCCTTATTCACCAACTAACAATAAGTAAGCCAGACTCAAGTGAAAATAATGAAAGGCAAACCAAACTGAGGCAAAGGCAAAAATAACATTTATTATTTCCTTTGGCGGATACAGCTCTTCTCTTCGAGGAAGGAAAACTTCATAAGTTAATTTTTCTCCTTTCCAAATTCCCAGATTCTCTACTTCCCTTTCTTTCCATATGGAATAACTCCTCTCAAATCCTATTTTCACACAATCTTCATTCACTCAACTCACATCTTTCTCTAAGACCATGTTTACTTTTAAAACCTTAGTCAAAATACAAAACTCAATGCACTTCTGCCCTATTATTATGTCCCGACCATCGCAGCCTGTCATTATCCTTTTAATTTTAATATTAATATAACTTTGATATTACTATCTCTCTTTTTATATATATCGTGACCCGGTGGCCGCTAGAGGCTCTCCAGCCCCTAATCAGCTATACCAATAAAACTTGTCTAAATACAATGCCTACGTAATTAGGTACAGTAAAAATAAGTACCTACCTATATCAGACATGTATGCATTTAGGCTACGATCGATAGTAGGCTTCACTAATGTTTGCCTTATTATCTTATGGGCACAGTTCATACGACAGATATACACCAAACCATGAAATTCATTTAATTATATTAGTTACCTATTCAGCTAGCTATTCTCATTTGCCTTTCGTCGCACGCTCTGCAGGAGGTTTTTATATAAATGTCAAAAACTTGTTTTGTACCATTACTACTCCTGCATACGCGTTCTTGCATTGGAGTACGAGGACATAGAACGATTCCTAAAGGGGAATCCCTCCAAAAAGCTCTGACTCATAAAGACAGTAAGAAAAGAAGAGAATCACTCCTATGATGGGCTTATTACAAAATTACATTGTACAGTAGGAGACTTCGTGAGAGTAACCTGTCTACAGGGAGGGATCTTAAGCTTATTAATGTTTTGTCTTTTTTCCATTGACAGTACAATGTAAATTAGATTTCGTAGCTATTTTGTCTACTTTTGTCTGCTTAAATTCATTATTAAAGGTAGAAATTCTCGCATTCAAACCTAGTATGACTAATGAATACCTAAATGTCTATTGGACACATTCCCCTTTTTAATTCTGGGTTAGATGGATACAGAATGAGGACACAACACAACTAATGACAACTAAATCTGATTCAAAGTTAAAATGACTAATTCCTTCCTACTACGGCCAGCAGATAAAAGAGAAATTAATTTAATCTAGCAAGGGATCTACTAAAATGAAAACTTGGAGAGTGTGTAGTAAAATAATTCTAAAATATTAAAAGTTCGTTGGACGCGATCGCATAGGTGCACATTGTGATATTAATGTTGTCTCATATTTAAGTTCGAATTCTCTCATGCTTTTACTGACCTTGGACTCATATTCAAGGAATTTACAAAATATTTGTATAGGATAATGTATTTACTATTTCTTATTTGCAGTTCGGAGATATCAAACGTTCCAGCTAAGTAAATATTTACAGGTTCATAACGAAGTTATTGGAATGTTTGTGTTTTGAGGATTTTATTACGTCTATTCTCGATAAGAAAAATTTAGATGCGCAGAAAAAGGTTATCTCCCTAAACTAACGACGCAATAAGTTTAGGGTCTGGGTTGATTGAATAAGGAATTCAGTAATGAATAGAAAAGGATGAGATCTGAAATGAGATGTGTGCTAAAAATTGAAAAGAATTTCGATATTACACTACCTCACACTTATTTCTTTAAAAAGGCAATAGATATAAATTTGCACATAGGTTATGTAACCTGAAAATATTATTAGGCACGAGGCTGTGTTATTCACATGATTTTTAGACTTTTTAGTTGAAGAAACTAAGAAACCTAGGAGAGATTAGAGAAGCATGGTTATATTTAGGCACCTTAGCGAAGGCAGGGCAGAAGTAATACTAGAGAATTTACTATTACTAAATAATAAAGTCTTTAGACAGGAGTAGTAGTAGTAGAGGAGAGTATAACAATGTAATAGTCAGGTAGAATTTCTGCTATAATTTAAAGATTAGATCGGTGGGTTGAAAGGAGGCAGATTGTAGGAAGAGAAGAAGTGGGAGTCGGTTGAGCGATATGCGGGAGATATGGATATCTCTTTTGTAGTGAAAGCTGCCGACTTTTGCCTTTTGCTCACCGCTCGCGATCAGAGAGCAAATGATTTAATAAAGTAGCTCATATCGGAAAGAGGCAAAGAAGACTGCGTTGAATTTGATTCACTCACTAAGTTCTTTGAGTCCTCGACTTATTTCTTCCTCCACTATTATTCCTTTCCCTTAACTCAGACTTTGCCTTTAGTCACATTTTCGACTTTGACATTACGCTATCGTCATTTGCTTGCTTAGTCTACTTATCAAAGATTTTTCAATGTCCTTGCTTGTCGTATGAAAATTCATGGAAGGATCGCGCTAGTCATATATTCATCCCCTAAATAATGCACTCAACATCATCATAACAAATTATTATAGTCATATTTCTTGATATAACACGAACGACCATATTATATCTGTTACATAAGGGTAGCCATAATTTTGAGTAGATGTTCAAGACGGAATTCAAGTGGCCGGGCTTCTAATGTATAGAATTTGTAAACTTGTTAATAGAAGTCTATCCAAGGTTAGGAGGCTCTAATGTGAAATGGGATTATATTAAAAGGAGAGCAATATTCGGCTTTAGTGTGATTCTATTGAAATTTGAAGTGCATATGGAAAAGAGGGATTTTAAAGCTCATAGCAATCTAGCTACTGTGCATTGCTTTGCCGAAGGTTTGAGCAGATCAATGTGGTGCAGGGATTTCCTTTGGTGTGGTTTTAACTATTTTTCCTCACCCAAATTGCCAAAGAGTTGATTTTGACTTTGACTCATTCAGCTCAAACGAACCAAAGATTCAATGCATGTAATAGTTTCAGCTTTAAGGGATATAAACTTATTAGGCTCTGTGCTCTGTGCATGGCTATAATATAGAATCATATCCATGCCAAGCGTCTGTGGTGCAGTAGATTTTAGGTGAACTAGTGGGAACTTGTCAGCCGATAAATGTCGGGATGTGTGCATGTACAGATGTGTGTGTGTGAAAGCATAAGGGCATTTTAGTAACATTTAGAGCATTATTGTCGGAAAAACTGGAGAGAAAAACTGTTTTCCGGGATTTTGCTGCCAAAATGCCATGTAATGAAATCGAAAGGGACCTGTCATGCATTTTACTAGCCGAATTTCCATCCACACCGCTCTCCATTCTTTTACTTGCTCACTGTGAAAGTTTGCTTGCATTGCATTCAATTGCATTGGCTCCTTGGATTGTGGCTCTTCTGTTTGGTTGGTGACCGCTCTTGGCCCTCTTCCTACACACTTTCATCCATCTAAAATATATCCAATGAATGAAACTATTACCATTTTATAACATGCCCCTGTTTTCCCTAGAAATAAACACTTAGACAAAATCACTTAGAAAAATTGCGTTGGAAATGCACAAGAAATTACAATTAAATCCTGCAGCCAATCTAAATATCAGAGATGAATTTTTGCCTTAACTTTCATTGAATTTAGATTGCTGCATTTTTTTTAGTTGTGGAAGGGAATCAGAGAGAAATGAGATTGTGGCCGTGGCAATTTTATTATAGAGTAGGAAAGCAAAGCCTCCTCTTCCAACATTCACGTATAATATAATTCAATTGGACTATTATGTAAGTGGAATGCTGGGAGATGAGATTGTGGCCGAGGCAATTTTATTATAGAGTAGGAAAGCAAAGCCTCCTCTTCCAACATTCACGTATAATATAATTCAATTGGACTATTATGTAAGTGGAATGCTGGGAGTGTGTTTGTACTATAAGTGCATTATGTACATAAGGTGATTTGACTGAAGTTAAAGAGTACGTAGTAGCACTTGTACCAATAAGCCATAATAGGACAGTTCTACATACTTACATTCATGGCCACAGGACATGGAAGGATGGGAAAAGGCGTGAATGCTAAATAGATGTATAATGGAAAAGTACGTGCAAATTGACCCATGTGTGCAGAATTAGTTCAATTAGATATAAAGCCAAGCAAGAGACAGTAGAAAGGTCTGCAGACATTATGACCAATAGAAATGGTCACAGACTCCATGTTCTTCAGTTAATGACCGCAATAAAACAACAACATGATTGACATTAAAAGATGATGATGATGGGGGTTGTTTAACTGCTTGCGTGTCTATTTTCACTATCTGCACCACACCACCTATATACACATGCAATGCAAACACCACTACTCTCACTCCTCAGACTATCCAAATAATCCAAAATACAATATAAATATAACTCTAAAAACTTACGACAGACACACATTGGAGTCAGACGGAGAGGAGAAACCAATTCCAAGTGCTACCGATATTTAGCAGTACAATCAGAATTAGTAATGTAATAGTCGATGAATATTAGTCATGCATATTATAGTCATATAGCAATCAAGCACCTTCTAGTCATTAAAACGCCACTCCTTATTACTTATATCTTATGTAGCACCATAAAAACCGGTAAACACATGAATAAAGTATGAGTGGAGTTAAACCCTTTTTTTCCATTTGTGTGTACCAGTTGAATATAAATTTTACTATCTACAATTCTAGTACACAATGATAATTACGGGGATAGATCATTAGAAGTTACTTTTGTCAAATGGGCTACTTAAAGCATTTAGTAGTAATGTGTCAGTTATAAAATCCTAGTGTGTGTTTATTGAATAGCAAACTGCGTACTAGAAATGTTGATATATTTGGCTCCTGTGAAATAGAGTGTGACAAGGGAGAGAGAGAAGGAGGCAAATGAGCAATAGCCCATTAAGGATTCGTATAGGGCGGAGGGCAATATGGAAATTACTAGGATTTCAGATTGGCACATAAAAAGATAACCAAGAGGAAAATTCCTGCTACAGTATAATTGCGATGTAGATGTGCACAGGTTGAGAGGCTCCGCAGTTAAATTTCAATTGCTGTTGCATTGCTAAGTATAGGTAATCCCTGGGAGCGAAAGAGAAAGAAGGAGTTTCCTATCTCGCCAAATATGAATTTTCAATTTCCCATATAGTTTCTCCGTCCAATTGAATGTATTTGAATTTATTTGGAATGATGTGAGGTGGCGAGAAATGAGAATGGAATGAAGTGGCTTGCATTGTATTCGAAAACTCTCTAATGACTATACTGAAATATGCATAGGAGTGAAAAGTACTTGACGGTGGTGGTGGTAGCTAGGTAAAGAGGAGGAGGAGGTAGTGAAAAAGTTATCCACATTATATATGCTATGAATTCAATTTGTGTGTGTGTATGGGTGGTGGATTGCCTGTCTTGCTATTTAAGTATGTATATGATTTGAGTGTTATAGTTATGTGAGGACATACGGAGGAAGTAGGTTCATATTCAGCATATGGATGGAATGAATTGGAGAATGTATGCGGCTTTTGGAATGAGGAGCTAGGAATTTATGAGTCATTGGCCAACTCTTTAATCTGACTTTATAGAGCGATTTAAGACTTCGAGCGCCTCTTTCATTTCCAATGCTCGCCATTGGAAAAGCTAACTGGAAGGGAACTGTGTGTGAGAAACAGCCTAGCAACTTATTTCTCTCTCCTTCAAGAACACACGTATTAAAGGGAGAGAGAGAGAGGAATTTTGGCTGTAAACACACTAGGACTCCAATTCTACTAATTTATATGCTCACCTACCATTAAATACAATCTTACATATGAGTATATGCATAATGTATAGAATGCATTGCATAACTTTCCATGTATAGCGATAATAGGGAAACTAGGTGCTATCTACATTATTTAGATCGAGACTAGAGAGAACATATGCGATATATAACAGGATATGTCCCTTATTTTCCGTGAAATATGTTTTCTGTGATTACCTATATGCATTTATTGCAGCTCGCCAAGAAACTTGGTTACCAGTGTAAGTTTAGGCACTTTCTCCAACACTTTCCATTTAGCCGCCGTGTAGTTTGGGCCTCTTTACCTAGTTACTTGGCTGTCTTTAAATATTCGAATAAATGGCAAGTGGTTTGGGTTGGGATGCTTGGCAAGGTTTTAGCACCTCCCTATATTATATATGTACTCGTGTACATGTGTACTATTTGTCTGGGAGTGGAGAAAGGAGCTCTTAGAATCTATACCATAATTTCTTCATGTTCTAAAGTCTAACCCTACTTTGCATATTCGTACATTACATGAATTTCTATTATAGGCACTCTTGGAAAACACTTGAGACTTGTATTGTCTCGTTACACACACATAAGTCAACCGTAATTGCTATTTCAATTACGAAGGATTTAAACACAATTTAGACTCTGTTCCCTCAAGGCACTCTAATACTCGTCTCCTCAAATATCTCCAATTTCATTCATAGGTACTGACTTTAATAATAACCAAAGAGATTCTTAGAAATTCCACAATGTGAAAGGAGCCACAGTTTTCAGTGAAATTTCCGCTTGTCACTTTGACACATTTCTAAATAGGTAGCTATGTAGCTTCTTGGAATTAAATGGAATATTTTGCTTTCCCAAGCATAATTTCCAAAGTGAAATATGTGTTTATGCAAAGTAAGCATGTGGAAATAATGTTTTTGTTTATGTGTATTGCTGCAATACTGAAAAAAGAAATTAGGAAATTACATTAGGAAAATATTACAGGTGCATTTTCTTGATGAAAAATGGAGACAGGGTAATGGATGGTAAAAAAGCTAAGTATAAGTGAAATTTCTTTTGTTTGGGAAGACAAGGAGGCGGAGAGGTATCCTTCATTGTGTAAAAAAGAACAAAGGATACTTACCTAGTCGTTAAGTGTTAGGCATAAGACATCCTATTTCTATATTCTCTCTCTATATCTGTAGACTGTAGCCAGTGTGTAGTGTAGTAGTGGGTACACGTAGTGAAGTGGAGAAAGTGTCGGATGAGTTTGAGATCTCATGGAGAACATAACACATCAGAAAGAAAGGAAGAGGGAAGAGATGGGAAAAGGAAGAAAGCTTTTATCTTTTTCCCTCTCTCTTGTCTGCCTTGCTCTCCGCTCTTCTTCTGTCTTTCTGTCTCGAGACTGGAGAAAATGTTAGGAAAAGAAAATTCAAGTGGACGTATTGGGGAAATCAAGCTCGAAAAGATAGATAGGAAACTAGTGAGAAAGTGATATGTGGTCTTTATACTTAGTTCAACTTGACTTTTCCTTCTTGCTCTGCCTACTCTCCCTATCTGTCTGTCGATGTATACGCAGAGAACTATTAGCTCATCTAATACTATTTCCTATTTTCACTTCATCCCCTTTTCCCTATCGCACTCTTCTTCTGGTGCATTTAGTTCCAAGCTAGACCTTCCCAATTCCCTTTTACTAGATTTAACTGCACTTTTCTCTATTTAGACCAAAATGGTTCTCAATATCACTACCTACCTATCTACCTATTCATACTTAAGGATGCCTACATCCAATATTGGTTAGCTATTGGAATGCTTCCCCATGTGATACTAGATATTTCTACACTGGTAGGGGAATCTATTGAAAGATGTCTATAAAACGGAAACTAAATAAGCAAAACCGTTTCCCACTCATTCTATTTGTTTGCTTACACTATTGGAGATGGAAGACGTAAGATTTTTAGTGCAAACAACACATTAAGGACCCCCTTATATTGTTCACCCGAAACATTTTCCTATCTGTTGGCAACCGGCGACAGAGACACTACTCTTTTCTTCAGTTTACTTTTGTGTTTCCCTTTCTTCTTCTTCCTTGCTTTTAGACAAATGGAAATCGTCCTGAATTGTCAGCAGAGCACACATACTCAAGCCATATCTCAATTTTCATTCAGGCTTTCATCTTTCAACTTTCATGCGCATTTTTAATCTAAATTCAACTATAGGTACTCTGATAATATGGATGTCACATTATATAATGGCGGACTAGACGGGCATAAATTATTCTGTACATACTTAATATTAAAATCCTTAACCATATCAATACGGATTTTATTTATAAAACAACAATCAAAACTTATGATTATGATAACTAATGATATATTCCTTTGTTTATTTACAGGTAAGCTTATCCTCTACTTCGTATTGATTCATTTATCCTAATCATCAAAGGTAACGTGTCTATATTTATGTATTTCCATTATCTTAACTAACAAAGCCTACTAGACAATTACTGCCGAACTTATTAATTTCTCAATGAGTAGATTGATTGAACGTTACAAGTAGGGTGACTTACTGTGGGGTGTGTCAGTTAAGGAAAAAGTTTGATGCTCCGTTTTTCTAGCTCACAATATGGAATATCCAAAAATTGTTCACTGATGAGTTCCTGCTATAGTGTGTGATGTACTTTATGCTTTTTCAGTGTACCTAATAAAATGCACTTATTGTAATTAAGTAACAATAATTATCGGTAATCAGTTGAATGAATAGAAGTCAGAAAAGCACTGATTAATACTGCAAATAATGTATTAGAACAGATAAAATCACACTTTTTAACTGAATTGTTTTTCATGCACACGATAGGTAAAATCTAGCAGAACTGAGGATTGGAGAGATTTTCTCACCATATTAAACAATAATTTTCCATCACATGACATGACATAACTACACAGATTTTCAAATACATAAATAATAAACACAATTACGTAACCATAACTCGTCCCAACACTTACTATGTGACAGTTTCCTTTGGTATTAAATCAGGTAAGTCTACTTAATGCCAAGTGTGTCCTACATAATATTACTTTACAATATCCCATTTTAATATTCTAAGATTACAGTTTCGTGATGACCTCGTTAAGAAAAATACACTTGTGACATTAAAGCTTTGTTGGTTAGAGCTGGCGTCCATTTTACCAATTAAGCTGTAAACCGAAAGACAAGAATCCATTGATAATTAAAAGCAGGGACATTGACATAACATAGAAGGAAGTTGAGGAATGACTGTTTACATTTGATAGATACATTTTGGTTCTTCATATAACATACATTGTGTTAAGGAAAAGAGATTTTATGGCTTCAACTATGAAATGTATAATTCATAAAGTGACACAAGAATATATATAGCTGATTCACCGATGTATACATCAGAAAGTATGCTATGGGCACTTTAGCACTTTAGAAAGATTTTGTGTTCTAGTTCTGCCAGATCATCGTTTTACAATAGAATCCACGCCTTGGCAGAATTTGGGAAGAGAAAACAACAATGAGGTTGTGATTCATTTCGCTCAGTAGCGAGTCAACTTGGTCATGGATAGCCTGGAGTGTTAGAATTTAAGAATATCAGTAGTAAATCATATAAAGGATGAAGATGAGGAGCGGGTGATGGTGGTGGCTGAATGTGAGAAATGTAGTGCAAAGTCTAATGGCTGATAAGTAAGTGTTCTGATGTCTGAAGTTGGAAAACTCTTTTGTCGTTTGTCTTTGAGCTCAAGTCTCCATTTCATTTAGTCGGCTCCTTGTTTATTACATTTAATTTTCTTGAAATGTTTACAACGGACGTTTTAAGAGGAATTTATGTGAAAGTGAGTGAGTGAGGGAGAGAGAATGAATGAGTTAAAATGGATGGAGATGACATGACAGTCAGACACGCTGCAAAGAAAAGAAAACTCTCACAGAAACGAGGTGAGTGGGGCATATGGGACTTTCACAATAGTTCTCTCTCTCTCTCATTCTCTTCCTCTCTTCTTATTTACTACTACAGTCACACACAAATGTAGACTCCTCTACGTACTCACACTATTCTAACATTGTAACTATGTTTCGTTCTCTTTTTAGACTAGACACCAAAAGTAGACAAATATTCTTAACGAACACACGATACTTTTCCTTGCTTTTTGCATCCTGTAGTAATACTACAACTGAGCTGCATAGACTTCTTTAGCATTATTCAATGCTTTCTTTAAATATAATCTGATCTGGGTACTTATAGCATAATAAATATATAAATATATAAAGAAAATGTATTAGGGCATAATCAATGTACATATACTTAAAGATATTATAAAGGAGTATTATTGTGTTTCGACTTTAGCAGAGTTCACCTACTTTAAGTTCCTCACATCATCCTATCCCAAGCTGTTCTCTGTTTCCCCTGCAACTAATGAAAATACATTGCAGATTCAATTCTGGCTTGAGCTACTTATGTAATGGCTTACTTACGTGTAGGCAGCAGAACAGCTTTACCTTCCGTTCCGTTCCCTGTGCTCTAGTATTCTATGAGAGAGAGGAAGACTATAATGTAGACATAGGTAGATCACAACAGAAACAGCAACTGAAAGAGCCAGTAGAATAATCTTGTTTGAAACATTATCTGGCGAGATCCCACGAGCCAAGGTGCAATCAATCATTTCTCCTTCCTCTTCTCCTGCCCTAAGAACTTGTTTTTTTTCTGACGTGACGGCCCTCTTCCTTTAACTCCCTATCTCCTGTTTGTTTCACTTAGAAAAGGTTAATGTATTACCTATAGCTTCTCTTTTCTATATACACACACACCTACTACTACACACCTGCATATTCATATCTTGTTTCCCGTCATCTCTAATACTCTTACGATTAACTATACGATACAGCAGCCATATCAGTTTTGTATACCAGGCTTGTTCCCCAACTTTTCTCAGCCTGTCTCTTACCATTAGAAATATATTAAAACCGAAATTATTTTCCGATAATACTCCCTACGTATAGCTCCTCTAATTTCAATATGATACATCTTTCTGATATATAATATTGCCATTTTCTTTCATTAAATTAAAAATTTAATTTTCGAATTGGTGATTGAAATTAATGAGCTTTTACGCTTTTTTAGTCAGCAGTCAACAATTATTTTATGAAAACGGCTTTAACAATTAGTGGAAATTGGTTTATGCTTAATTACTCAACAACTATATAATAGATTGAGGTTTTTTCGGAGTCGACAAAGTTCTCTTTGATTAGGTAATGTACTTAGGTACCATGTTCGACTGAATCCGCTACTGCCGTTAATTAATCAATGATTTCTAAAATTTCCAAAGTAAAATATTGGTCTTTTTTTAATTCTGCTCAGGAATTATTAATCATTCATTAGGTAACAGATTTATAAGTCATCAACTGCGACACTACAATCGCTTAAGTAGGTGTGGGAAAATGTATTTTCATGTGTTGGTACATAAATGTTCTATTCTTAAAGAACAATTTTTAAAACTTTTGCAATTATTTGTGTATAAAAATAGTTTTCTTAGTTGTATCTTACCGTATTGGCAATTGCATTCTTGTGTTTGTGTGGTGAGTTCTTTACAATGACTTGTGTTCTTTTGTCTTGAAATAGAATTGGATTGATTTTCCTTTTGTCCCAAAGGTTGTGATTTTCCTTTTGAAATCCTCAGAGACATTGAATGTGATTTTGATTGGAAAGGATCACAAAGGGCTGGACAGCTTGAAACATTTCTATTCTAAGTAGTAGTAGGGGAAATTGTACTGGGAAAGAAAGAATTTCCTTTCTTGCGGAGCTCCTAAAAATAAATACTAATGTTCGGTGTCTGTACGTACTACTTGCAATGCAATAAAGTCATGTTCTATTCTGCATAGTTGCTTAAATCGTGAAAGATCATTGATTGGATTTGATTTAATTCGTCTCATGTGCATTGAATGAATTGTCTTTTCCCTTTCTTATGCATTAAATGAATTATAAAGTACTCGGTGCATAATTAATGAGAGGGTTGTGTTCCTGCCTTGTCTTGTCATTTCTAGAATTCTCTTGCTGCTTTCTATTTCTTAGTGTAGTTTCTCTTGTACGACAAGACTATAGCCGCCGGTTTGACTTGTGTGAATTTCTTATTCAACTCATCTATTTAAGTTCTACAGTATTCCATTCCAATTCCTTTCAAGTGTTCTTAAGTATACTTACAAATGCTTGGAATCCCATCTCCGGTTGTCTTTAGCTTACATTACACATTATTCTAGAAAAGGGTCTCTTGATATGACACGAATATCAAATTATACATATCCGAAACTCTATACATAGGTAGGTAAATATAATTATGCGTGTCTTTCATAGACTACCTTTTGTCTAAGTAGATCTGAAGTGCATATGAATAGTAACAATCCAGACTACAGACGTCAGCTCAGCTTACAATCAACTGGAGTCTGAGTTTTGTTTTCCAAGAAATACTGTGACCTGATCAAGTTGAATTCTGTCTAGAGCTCCTATACATTTTACTTATATATTTTTAACAAGAATAT
This sequence comes from Tomocerus nigrus, assembly GCA_019776505.1. Lineage (NCBI taxonomy): Eukaryota > Metazoa > Arthropoda > Collembola > Entomobryomorpha > Tomoceridae > Tomocerus > Tomocerus nigrus. The sequence continues at coordinate 21,291 of JABASI010001003.1, forward strand.
GTAGAAATGTATAGACACCTTCCGTGAAATGCAATTTCTATTACTTTGTTAAGAATGGGGAAGGCAGGCGTTTTAAATCGACTCTTCTGCTGTCAGTGAAAAGCAATGGGTGTGGAACGTTCATTAATATTCCATAAGTTCACTATTCCCCTACGAGAGAAGAAACAAGCAATTGTTTACATGTCTCGTTGTCTCTCTCTCGCCCATTTCTAGCTTCGTTAATAAACTTTCTACGTCTGAGCATCGGACAGCTTAAGTAAGTATTGTTCCCAAACTAATAAGAAGGGGCAGTCTTCAGATATTTCCTGCATGCTTATACATATTCCAACTATATATACATATACAATACAATATTACATCAATTCACCTCGCCAATGTAACGTGCATCAGTCTTTTCATGTTAAACAACGTGACTGACTGCCTCAGCGCTCACATTCCTCTTGACTTGGACTGTTCTGCCATTGCAACTTCACATCCAATATTATTATGCGTCCCACTTATAATATACTAATACCTACATACATTCTAGCCTAGTTTCAAATGCCACCTCCTGCCATACATTATCTATTAACCTTCGCCAGCTGCTTTGTTGGATAAAAGTAAAAATCGATTTTTCGACTTGAAATCATAATAATTTTAACGCTAAAGTCAGTTTCAAATAAACCATTACTCGAAATAGGCTTTAATAACAGTATATACCTATATAGATTATTAAATAAGGTGAAATGAGTAATGTTTGGCAAGGATAAATATATTTATATTGAATGAGGCTTCGATTTCCATTTTAGATTAAACAATAATGGTACTGTACTTCATTTTGTACCTTGTGCAACAAAGTATTCACTCTTGTGTACATTTCACCGTATGATACAAAATTTAGAAAATGTCGATAACAAGTACGAGATTGACATATTAGGTAGTTGAATCCTTCTTTTGGCATTGATGTAGTTTTTATGCTTTTCAATAATTGAAGTTGTTGCAGGGACTGTGTCAAAAGCTTTCATTACATCGAAGTAGACATTGAAATGTATTGTACCGCTTTCTGAACATGTACCGTTACATATTACGCAAATGTGTCGTTATCCACTTGTACACAATGTACAGTGTTATGCATACTTAAGTGCACCTACGGCAAAATTTACATGATACATAGGACATCAGGAAAAACATTGTAAGTGGCTGGATGAGCTTGACTAACCGAAGTGACTTTGGTTTCACTATGCAGGTTTTAACTCGCTGTATCATCCAATCCCATTTCCAACGTATATCAAGCAAAAATACATTAGCAGAAGTATAACTTTCTCTCAGGGATTAAAACTAGCTTTTTCCCGGAATAATGTCATGTAGGTGAGATTGCAATGTGTAAAGGATTTTTCTGATTCCACAACACGAATATGATACTGGTGTACGATCTGGTTTTTGTTTTTTTAGAACTCTCATTAAGGTAAATAACAAAATAAAGGCCCTAGGTGAGTCAGAAAATATTTGACTAAGGTATAATCAAGTGAATAATAAATCGAGGTTGGAATTTGTGATGTAAATAAGTTGATTGGGCAAAGTAAATAAGAAAATCATACAGACTTTAAGTGGGTATTAAATATAAATATTGTAGAGCAAGTATACTAACGATTACTAACATTAGGTTAGCTAAGTTATTGTTGATATTCGGTTATAAAGATATGGTAAGTACCACATATCACTATAATGTTTTGGGAAGTCAAGATAGGGAACATTGTTCATTAATTTTTGAATCAATTTTCTTGGAAATGAACGTGCAATATTTTGTGATAAATAAATAAATGATGTAGACAACCTTTAGAGTGTAACTACTTTCTTTCTAGTCATTTTCCGTTGAATATTTTATTAGGTTCTGTGTATACGTTGTATAATGCTTGTATAATTTGATTTGATTTGACATCCAACACCCGTTAGGCCTACGCGCTGTCCTTACTCGTGCTTCTGAAAAATATTAGAAAAGTAATGCAAGGAAACAAGATACCTTTGTCGGTGGTGGTTCTACTCCTAGAAAAACCGCACAGAGCACAGCACACTTACTACGTATAAACATACAAAACATAACTATGGTACTTACATTAGATATTACAAAGGCGGTCGATACAAAATGGTAAGTCAAGTTTAATGCTTTCTCTTAACTATCGTACATAGAAATAGAAAAGAACAAGCATGCCATACATAACCACGCAATAACACGAGCCATTAAAATCTTGCATAGGTATTTTCTTGGCAAATAACGGATTTTATAGTGAGTAGCCTGAGCAGTCGTAAATTGTAGTGGTGTACTATAGTCTGCATACATGGTATAGGTAGTTAGTGTATCTTGAAAATATATTTAAAAGAAAGAGAAAAGTTTTATTCCTCGAGTCTTTATTCATAGAAATGGTCATTGTTGGGATTGTATGTATATATAGGAAGCCGTGTGGTTGCTTATTGAGTTTTACAACCTATAATTTGATGCCATAAACAGAGCGGTATTTATTTTTAGATTTTTTTGCACTTGCCGAGGTTGAAGTGCTCTGAGTGTGGTTTCTACTGTTGCAACTTTGGCTCAACGACACTTTAATTTGTGTAATGACGGATTATCGAGAAAGTCGTAAATACTAATGTCCCCCTGGTACTGTGTTAGTTGTTAGTTAGTGGGGGAGGTAGCAGGTTCCTACATATACTTAAAACAAACTGAGATAACAGAGGATTGGAAGCAATGTGCACAGTAAATATTTACGCTTATTCAAGCAACGTCCTACTAACACTTCTATGTACATAGTACTACATATAATAATAGCTATGGATAGTGAGTACGTACTTAAGTAGGTATTAATGCAATAATAGTCGACTGTGTCCTAGAATAAAATCGATTTAATATGAACTGGAGTGGATAAAAACAATAGGAGAGAGTGTAGTTTAAGGAGGACTCTTTAGAAAAGTCTTAGCACCTAATAGCAACGTACGTACAACTACTAGAACTTTCTCCTTTCCCTGCTCAAGGATATATAACCCCTGAAATGGATTAGCTAGGAGGGAACGTGAACAATCTTAAACTTTCACTTCAATCTGTTTCTCTTCCCTTGGCCTGATTTTCCTCGTGCATATTATAGTTATAGATTTGTGTCTACGAGAGAGAGAGAGAGAGAGAATAGGAGGACAGGACGGAGAGAGAAAGTGTTTAGAGAGAGGAGAGAGTGTTAATGCCCAGGCTCCACGGTGGTTAAACCAGGAGAAAAGAGTGATACGATACAGTGAGCAGAGTGGAGTGGAATAGCACAAGAATGGGATGTTTCTTTTCCTTGACTGTGTGATATGATGGGCGTTGTGGGAGCTTAAAGAGGATAATTACCCACATAAGAGTAATAATCACATTTTAGTTGCTCACTCTCTTTACAGCTCCAACTGCTCCTCTTAGCTCCTACTTATTACCTTTAAATTGTCTTCATTATTATTAGCTGCGTAGTAGTCACCGAGACTGCCACACCACATTGACTTGATTCTACTTTCTCTTCTTCTGCTCCGTATTCTTACTTTCACCCGTCCTACCTCTACCTCTGCCAATGACGTTTATCTGAGCTGTGCGGATTAATCCTATAGACTTAATAGACTACAGTCCCCCGTTGCTTTTATTTATTCCCTCGTAATTTTAAGCTCCTACTCTCCCTATTGTGCCCATCTTTAGTCTACCTAGCTCAAGCTCCCACTCATTTCACAAAACTAACTTCCACCTTCACAAAAACAACCATGCGAACTAATTTACCTTTCTCTTACATTATTACTGACAATAATGAGCAGAAGTAAACATGAATGCTTTCCTGTAATCCAAATACCTCCAAATATACCTAAATTCCTTCCAAGCGTAGAACAAAGCAATTTTTTAAACATTTTTTTATCCCAAAATTAGCACAAATTAAAAAGCAAAGTCCGAAATTAATTATAATTTCTCCCGTAATTTAATGACTGTTATAAATGTAATGCTTATTTCATTAATTGCATTTCTCTAATTATAAGTAGATACACGATTCACCTTCTGGAAATTCCCCTTTTAGCGACTGAAAAAACTAAATTAAAATGATACAGACTGTACTTGTCGTAATTTCTGTCTATGCACAATTTTATTACTGCGTATTGCCTGTTTCCTAGTTTCGTGAAGAAATAGTTATGATTTTTAATTTGATTTTAAATGCAGCAAGAATTTTGTAATACTGATACATAGTAAGCCTAGCACCCTGCAAAATTAGCTTGCATTGCAATTTAAAATATTGGACATTAACAAATGTTATGCTAATATTGTGTGATGACTGATGAGGGAGGAGGCATAGAATGCAATGGCATAAATAAAGTTTTTAGTCCACGCTACGTCTATTTTGAGGGAAAAGGGGTAAAGAGTGGAATAGAACGTAACATTTAGTTGATAGTATAATGGTGGACTCTAATTATGCATTGGCAACATTTATTACAGGTTAGACATTTAGTAATGTCTGTGTAAGGTCTGATATAAAGTCTTGCTAATGCTAGCAATAGATCGTCCTTTGTAATAGTCCCAGTTAACAGTTACTTTAGTGTAGCAAGTTTCTCCCCTCTGCATTCTATGTATATTAATAACATATTTTGAAAGTTTGGTCGTCCATTTCATGCTCACATGATATTTTCTTCCGTACTTATGGTAGTTACCCGAAGCATATGTCATGCAATACGTAAATATTACTACTACTAAATATATATGTATACTATTCATGGAAAGAGATATGGTAAAAAAGTAATACAGACTATCATAATAAAAGGAAAATACAAAATATGGACATAAAACGATAGTACTGTGCCATACATATTCACAGACATGGGATGTGGCTGTGTGGTAGGAAAAAATGAAGCGGCGGAGATATTTTCATGTGAAAGTTGAGTGAAACTGAAGTGAAAGTCAGTGGTAGAAAATGTAGAGATAGGTAGATAGTCCTCCAATTGGTACTGTAGTAATAGTAGGTAGTCATTTTCTCTAAAAACTGGGTTTATGACCCTACATACAGTAAAGAACTGCATTGAGCATAGTTGATAGTCACTCTATAGCTCTGTTCTGCTCTGTTTTCTTCTGTTTACTAAATTTCTTGGAGCAATAAGTGGAGCCAGGGAGTGAAGTTAACTTGAGAAAGTTGCACCGGATGATAATAAGGCGGCTAGTTTGGTTTAGGACTTAGGCTTTGTATACTGAGCAACGGAAAGTGTAGTTACTTGCATGTTGGAAGAAGTCTACGTCTGTACTTTGTAGTAGTTTGTCCCAGCCGAGCCTGCCTATATACATACAAACAAGAGAGTATAGTGAAAGCGTCAGCGAGGAAGTGTAGCGACATAACATAAGCCGAGCCAAGTCTGAATAAAATCCATGTAATATTCACATGAACTATAATGTAGTATAAACTGCTCTTTTGTTAAAACATTATGCTCTTCTTCTCATATGTAGCCAGTGAGCACTGCAAAGTAAAAGTAAAATAATAGCATTAGGTAGCTAAATATACATTTAGACTCTTTCTGGCTAAACTACAACTAAGTATGCATAAATTAATACACAGGGTGCTCAAAATTAAATAGCATACTGTTTGACCTCTAATAACTTTTGAACTGGTAATCCAATTTTAATGGGATATATCTCATTGAAAAGCTAACAAAATTTTACGTTATATCTGGTTAATATAGTTTACATCAAAATCTAGATGCCGCTGCTACCTTTATTTTTTTCAAATTGCATTCTGTACAGAATTCTTGAAATGGCATGACAAAATTCATTCGTTAAAAAGTTCTCAACTGTTCGCTTCAAGGAATTTCGAACAAAATGCAATTAAAAAAAGAAAGGTTTCAGCAGCATGAAGGTTTCGATGTAAACCGTATTACCAGATATAACGTAGAATTCTGTCAGTTTTTTAATGAAATATATCTCAAAATTGGATTACCCATTCAAAAAAGTTCAAACAGTATGCTATTAAATCTTGACCACCCTGTATAGTAAAGAAAGTTCGCAGAAACATATACCTAGGTATATATCTTTGCGTAGTAAAGTAGTGGGAGAGAAAAGGAGAGAAAATCTCTGGCGGATGTAATATACACTGACGATGAGAAGCATTTGTGAGGTAAAAAGGAAGAGAAAGTGAGCTGAGAGGAGAAAATGCATGGGAGAAAGTCGGGGAAAGGTTCTACTTTCTATTAGCTCCCATGCAACAATACATAGAAGTTTAAATCTGTGATTTTCCCAACGGAAGTCACTCTCTGAAATCGTTTCACGTCTCACGCTTTATGAATATATATTTTATAGCCACCTCAGCAACAAACAGAGTTGAAGTCATGTTCATTCTAATGCAATACAATACAATTCAACACAACCAGGTAATGTAAAAGAGTGAAAGTCGACTAAAGTAACTCAAATCTGTAAGAATACCTTTAGTTTACCTACTTACTTACATTACATTCTTTAGAGGAATAAAATGCTGCCTCACAATAGCGTAGAATGGAATAGCTTTCCCCAAATTCCCCTTCCTTGCCTCGTTGCCTCCATATACATTAGATATATATCTATATATTTATATTTATATTGACTCCTTTGACTTTGCTTTTCCTTCTCTTAGCTTTATTCTTATGTTGTGTTACATACATTAGCCAGCTACATTGCAATTCTTTGCGTTTCGTTACTTTTCCCTTACCTTGCCTATGGGCACACTAAAGTCGAGTGCACTGAAGCGGCATTACAGCCAACAAAACTCTTTGCTAAAAAGGAAAAGACAATAGAAGGCGACTCAACTCTGTCTTTCTTTTCACCATCCTACTCTTCTCAGTTTATAAGGAAATACATGTGAAACTGGAAATCTGTGCCTGCTCCAGTCCTTCGACCAGTTTCCTACTTTTTTCTTCTCATTCCTTCATTTTCATATGTCTGGCTAGTCTTGTCATAACATCGTAACCATAACTTTTTGGTTTATAAAATTTGTATACGATCCATCTCATTCTCTCTGCTATATCACTATACAAAAGTATATACGTATATTTTGTCGTATATTAGTATGCATGCATCTTTTTCAAAGCATAAATATCTGTACGAGTCTAGTACAGCTGAGAATGTATAAAAAGCAAGGAATATTCGCACGTTTTTGCCAACAACTGTAAACTCTTAGTTTATTTCGTATTCACCGAGAAAGTCTTATTTTAACCTAGCTACTCCTATAACTGTAAAACGCAAAGCAATTGTCTAAAGCCCGTAAAATGAAAATAAGAGGAAGAAAAGGAATAATAGGCCCGCTTCTTCCTTTCCTTATTATCCTATAGCACTAAGTGCTTTCTCCTTAGACTACTTCCTAAGCTTCTCAACCCATCTCGAATTTCAAGTAAATGTCAAGTCAGGTGTGCTTTGTTAGGCTCTGCTGGGTTTTCTCTTTAAGTAGCTAACTTCTCATTTCTAAGCCATTTTGGAGACTTTTAAAAGCGGAAATATTGTCATGGGAGAAATCTCAATGATAAAAAGCCTGTTTAGCTATTCTCTTTTTGAAATTGAGCTCATTTGTTATCGCAAAGCGTAAAAACACTTTTTTCGCATACTTTACTTTACCTTTCACATTTAATTATTACTTCACAGACTTCAATCTTCAACTTAACTCATACTTTTTTCAACATTAACTATTCTGCAAATTGCATATTTTCAACTGTAGTATGAATATTTTTTATTAAGTTGACGATTACGTACGCGGAAGGTTTACTGACAATGCAATTAACACTTAAAAATGCATTAATATAATCCTTGGTTTTTAAGAGGTAATGCAATACACTGTGTTAATTAATTTTGACTTCGTAATTAGCAGAGAGGTACCAGCTACTATTTAGTTACGACAAGCTGATAATAAGAGTCAACGTACACCATATTATTTATTTATTGAATAAGACAATTTCCTCATTTGGTTGAGGTAATTACATTGTCATTGTGGTTAAGGATTTAAATAATTAAAT
>JABASI010001004.1:0-29273 GCA_019776505.1 Tomocerus nigrus
TACTAAATAATAATTTATTTTAGCGAAGCAAAAGAGTAAAACAGACATGGGTTTCAGTGCCGAGAGTAGCATTAAATATTAAGGTATTGCACATAATGTGCTGTGTGAATGTAAAAAGAAATAACTGGGGCCAGAATCATATAATGAAAGTCTATAAAGAGTAGGAGTAGGAATGTAAAAATATTGAATTGAGTTTCGGGGAAGTCATTATATTGTCTATAGAAGTTTATAGGTAGAACATAGGGGTAGGCAGGGTTAAGCAACGACTAAGTCAAAGCTGTATTAAAGCAAAGAAATGAACGTTGTTATTGTTTCACAGGGATGAACTCTAGGAAGGTAGCTACCTACTTACATGTATTAAATATCCTACACCAAACCTAGCACGTAATTATTCTTACCTACCTATACATGACGTACGAGTACAACTTTACACAGGTATGCAATGCGCACAGATATTTAAGTGTGATAGTATATTATAGTTATCGGAATTTATACACATGATGGCCAATTCCTAATTTCCATTTCATTATGTCAATAGCAGTAGGAAATTTGTTAGAGGTAGCAAATCCAATGGAAGTCTGCTCGGCGGTATTTTATTATCATCGTAAGGTAATAATTTGTCATTGCCGAATTTGGTTTGGCGAAAAAAAGATTTCGGTTTACTTCTGATTGTGATAGCAACAAATGAGTTTTGATGGGAATTATCTGGTGATTCTAGGAGTGAGGCTAGGCCTTTTACACTTACTAAATAGGCAAGTAATAATAAGAGAAGCTGCAAGGGAAGAATGCAAAATGGAAAAGTGTATGATAGATGAGCAGGTTGAATGGAGTGCAGAAAGGGGCTCTATCCCGTTCTGCTCCTTGTTTCATCGGGCGGGCGGGGGACGAATCCTCCCTTCTTCTCATGTAAACTACGGCAACGTAATCTAATGTCCCACTACACCTAAAAATCTTCTTTCTTAAGGTAAGCAAACACAGCTCTCAGAAACGGCACAGACTACTAAAAGCCTCCCTGCCTGGTTTTAAATGAAATGCAGTGTAAGTAAACTGGAGAGGAAACCCGATTCCATTTTTATATCCGCAATCCGCAATGCATGGCCTGCTTCGTGTTTGCTAACCACAAGTGCTATAACTTAATATGTCTGTAATATTATTCGTATTATTGGTGCCGTACTAGTGCCCTGCACAGTACAAATAATACAATGTCATGCACACTTATCCGTTGCAGAGACGCAGACGGAGAGGGATGGATGACAAAAAGAAAAGACAAATAGCTACTACCTAATAAAGGAAAGGCAACACCAGGCTGAAAGGGAGACTTTGAGGGCATATCCTAACGAACGATAAGCAGCCTTAAGAAACAACTCTGCTGATAGAAAATAAGCAAATGCATGGAAGGTCCACATTAAACCAAGATAAGGGCCTTTTATTACTACTTACGATTTTCCAAAGTTGTCTTTGTATAAATATTATTCTAGTTCCTACCTCGTTTTCCGTTAATAATAAACTTTTTCAAGCTCTGAGGGACGAGATACGTTATAAATAATTATTAGTACTCACTTAAAACCTAACCTTCGTGTACATAAGTCACTGCTGCTAACTAACTGTAAGTTGTATACCTAAAGAAAAGTCATTATAAATATATCTCACAGGAATACACTGAAAATATTATTTATTCTACTTAGGTGAATAATTAAAATACTATTTAATTATCTATAGCAAGTAGTAGTATTAGTCACTTATCAAAAATGTTTCCCAGTAGGTGAAAATATAGAGCGTAGATAACGATAAATTATGCACAGTAAATACATAAAAGATGTTTAGGTGCTATTTACCTGAGTACCTATGTTATTACTAGCAATAATAAAGCTATACTGCTCACACTATGTGCACATGTTTATTATGTCTATAATGTGATATAGTAATGCTATTCGTGTTGATCTAACTTGGCAAACAACAAAGTTGCTTCATAATAGGAACAACAAAATTTTATTTAATTCATTTACGTACAAGTCAATATAAAAAATGTATTAATATTCTGAATTTGGTTGCTGGACTTCGTTCTAAGGGAAACAGCGTCACATCATATCACATCACATAACAGTGTAAATACAAATTAAAATTAACCCATCCATTTGAGTACTGACTTGTTATGCTAGAGTTCTATACAGAAATGATAATGCGCCATGATGGCAGTCAGGATCGACACCGTCTTTCGTGGTAGCGATAATGTACTGCTAGTCCCTAATCAGCATGTAGAAAAGGAATGGAGAAGTATTTACGCAAGAGTACACGTATTCATAGTTAAAATTAAAACGTAATAAAGTGCATGGAAAGCAGCAAATGGGAATTGCATTTGAAATGGATCTAGCCAATGCAATTATTTTTCCTTGGGTTAACATCTTGTTAACAGCAAAGTAAAATAATACGCTGTTGAAGGAACCTTATAGGATTGGAGATAATACAGAAAGTCATAAAGCAATAACAATAATAATACCTACGTGGATTCTATGATGAAGTAGTAATATACTACATAATAAAATATTTTGTACGTTTTATCTCTATAGTATTTGTACTCATGCAAGATTCATGCCGCCGTCTCTAATAAATTATAATAATAATAGTATCAATTTAAATTATAATTTCTAAGGGTCATTTTTAACAGTAAAAGTAATTGGTTTTTGGTCAGTGTGCAGAATATTTATATTGAATCAATAATGTCAGTATTAAATATAGAAGCGTCAGACGCACAGACAATAAGAAGAGAATAATAATAATTATTATTATTATGTAGAAGCATACATAATATAAGAAGGTAAAATGATAATTGTGTATCTGTGTAGTAGAGCTAGAGAGTAAAGTACCACAAATACAAGTACATTCATAGATAATAGACATTTTGTGCTGTTCTGTTTAGCTGAGCTTATCGTTTCGTTTAGTAATAGTGTGCGTAGTAGTCAAGTTTTGCTATTGCATTCAATGCATTCTCCGTATATAATGTGTATAGGCCAAAAAGCAAAAGAAGAGAGCGAGTGGCAGTGAAGTTTGTAAATGGTCCGTGTGTGTGTGTATGTGTGTGTGTAGCAGTAGTATTCGAATGTAGAATGGTGTGTGTGTGTGGCGTGGTGTTGGAGAATAATATGATAATATGATGGGGAAGCATGAGGCAGCAAAAGCAGAGGAATGAAGCAAACTGGGAGAACGAGTATTCGTCGCTCCAGCCTAACTGAGTCAGTACAACCACACGTTTTCGAGAGGAAACATCATCCTTTTCTTCTTCAGCTGGTTTGCCGCTGTGTTTGTGTTGCTCCCCTGCCTTAACCAAACCATTGCATCGCATCGCAATCGCATCACCTTCCCGTTGCGTTTTGCGTTGCCAGCCTTGTTTCAGTGACACACGGTCACAGTCACACACGATCTTAATAATTCTCCTAACAATAAGCAAAAAAGATGCATTTACTGCAAAAACAATAATAATTCTCTTGTGGAGACTCGAGAGTGTTGGAAGAGAGCTGCTCCTCTCAAGGAAACTCCCTCTCCCACACACACAGACACAGACACAACTCAATCAATATCATTTCATTTCCATTTCTACATGAATAGATATCAGACAGTTGTTACCACACTTGGACGCAAAAATTGTGCAAATATTTTTTAGTGTGTGCGGATTAATGGAATTAAACCAGTCCCTTCCCTGTTGTGCCTTCTTTCCAAACAGCACAATAAAATCATAGCACGTTCTTTTAAAAGCTATTCCAAGCCATAGCCATGTACTTGACATAAAGTGGTGGTAGCAAGCGAATGCAGTGCTCTTAGCATTTACCTACCTACTAACCAACCATACAACGAACCAAGCAAAGGAAGTCACGGGGACGACAAAAACTTTCCATTTACGTTCTGACAATAATTAATATTATACGCTGACTGATTGCCACTATAACACTCTGCTAATTATCAAGTGAAGATAAATAATTGCAAACAAGATATTTCAAATCAACGACTTTGGGGCGAAACAAACCAACCACAACACTCCTTTCGTCTTATCTGGTAAGTATGACTAATATCCTATATCACATCCAATTCAATAAACATTTACATTAACCCTATAATATTCTCTACCTACCTATGTAATATTAGAGACGCATTTAACTTCGTACAGCAAAAGTCAAAATTACTAACTAGTAGTTATAGCATCGTAAATATATATTTTGAGGCAAAATAGAAGTGCTCTGTACGTTCGTTTTACCAGTTGCATGGAATAGTAAAATGGCATTTGTATATTCAACATAATAATTTGTACTAAGGTAGGTTAATGCATTTAAGTGCTACATGAAGGCAGAATTATGTTGTTATTACGAAATAACTCTGAAAGATACTAAAGTCTATAGCTGCAGATTTTAGACAGGCTGAGTTCTGTGTGTCGTAAATGTAGCATGCTCATCTTCATATTATTGGTTGTCAGTGACATAGCATTACATTAGTAAATAATAGGACTGAATTGAAAGAGGAGATATAGATATTAGATAAGTAGAGCAGATATAGATAGACGTGGGGGACTTATCTGTACATTTGCAAGTTCTTTAGAAATTCTATAGAATAGAATTTGAAGAGAAGTGAAGACATGAGTTGCCTAGACCGGATTCACTCGATTTGAGGATTCGGGTAGATTATTTCAGTAGTGGTCGTACCAGTCCTACATAACGTACATAGGTACGAATGTATATGTATGGCAGTCATACATTATTATATTATTCTGCATGGCTAATGCAGTCTGGTCTAACAGTCGAAGCCAAGCTTGGAAGAAGCCTGTCTTTAGATTTCTCGTCTGTCTGCCTGTGTAGTTGATGCATAGGGGAGTTTAGCCATTATGTTCTTTTTGTTAACGTCTTGTGTAGAATGTGTGTAGGTATCCATGATGTGTACCCATTACACAACACTTACTCTCATCCTCCGACTATTGACACAGACTTGTATTACATGAATAGATTACTGCGATGCCTAAGCTAAAATTTTTATTGCATTCTACTTATTAGTGGATGGATTTGTGTATGTAGATAGGTTAGCACCAGTTATAATAGTTAGTTTAAGTTGGACCCATCTATACATAGTTATGGGAGTGTGTATGTGAATGTGTTGAGAAAAGGGAAGAGAATTAGATGATGGTTGGGATTGTTAATTCGTAGATGAGGATCGGATCCCCATCACATTTGTAGTGGAAGAGAGGGAAGCAAGGAAGACACATCAGCAGAAGAACAGCAGACAGAAATTATTGAGTTGAGAAACGGAAAGAAAGAAGAAACCACTTTTTATCATGTGGGAATGAATAACACCAGTTACTGTTACTACTATTTTCTACGTAGATTAAAACAAAGACTCTTTTCTCTCCTGACTTACCATAGCCACGTAACATAGTGCACTTGTGAATTTTGACGTGTCTTCAGTCCCGATCCCGAAGTTGACTCCACCACACTCGCTCCATTCTACTCCAACCGTTTATGTTAACCCATTTCAATTCTTGAGCCAAAACGCCACATCAGCAAACGGATCATCATCATCACCTGCCCATGCAAGAAGAAGCCCTGGGCTCTGGTTACATTCATTGTGGAGCTGTTTAGCCGTAGGAAGATTATAATCCCGCAGCACAGTGATTGATAAACACATGTATGTGATTCAATATCCAGTTCGTGGCAGAATATTATTATACTTAGCAATATTATCTGGATAGTCAGTCCCACACACACATAGGTACACTCTTAATAAGTTCATGTGTGCATTATATTACAGTCAAGTTAAATATCCTTATTGTTTAATCATCCAAGATAATTACTATTGGCAGGAATAAAATAAATGCCTCTCCTCCTTGTTACACTCGGCTAATGTGAAATGCGTCTTTGACTATTGATAGTGGGAATTGTAAAAAAGCAAAAGGCATCAAAGTTAATAGACTACTTAAAGTTGGCTTCTAAAGACTGTAGTTTGGCAGTTATTACATGTGTTGTGCCTACGACATGCAGAAAGACAGATCGCAGAATTAGTTGAGAGAGGAGAAACCTGGCATCACTATTTATTGCCTGATGACTTGGATTTCAATTCTCATTGAGTGGAGCGCAGAGCGATGTAGTGAGTAGCAGAGAGGATAAAAGTAAAGACGGTGAAGTGTATAGAATTATTCATTGTCGTCCTCCCTGCTTCTTCATCCGTTAAGTTTCTTTTAAGCCCACAGACATTATCTACGTATTGATTTAATGGATTTCGACGGAAAAGAAATGAACATTTACGCCTGTACACAGAGACAGGGACAGGAAGAATAAAGGACTGAGAGTGTAGACGTACATCGTGGATGGAGGGACACTTGCGACACAGAGACACTAATATTATAATAGCCTCCCTCACATGCAAGTAGATCGTCAGCAGTCACATTAGCATCATCGCATCATATTGCAAACAGAAGGTCAAGTCGACCGAAGCGAAGCCGTTCCTTGTTCAACTTTTTATATTTTCCATTTTCGACGGGAAAAGTCCAGCAGAAAGGAATTAGAGGGATTTGGAGGAGTTGCGAACTGAGAGAATCCCTTCTTCCTTCGCCCATACATACCACTCAGCTCTGATTCAACTCCCCAAAAACTGAAACATCAATTACTTAGGTTGCTGTAGCTCCTATGATTACATTAGATATAACAATTACCAGATTACAACTAGTGCATTGCATACTACTAGCTTTCTACTTAGGGACAGACATTCAGCACTACTAAGTAACTAGTATCTCTCTCTCTCCTTCCTTCACGCATCCATTCAGCTATCAACTGTCTCAACTGAACTTTGTGTCCTTTCAGTTGTCGAGTCGTCGCATTGCTACAAAAAGTTGTGCCTTCTTCATTGTTCTTCTCACACAATATTCCTCATGGGTTCCACCAAAGAGCTCCAGGTAAGCCTAAACAATTTCAATTCTCTTCATTTTAATAATTCATGATTGTATCACTTTGGTCAGTGTAGGATATAGGCATTATAATTGCCCAGCTACCTATACGCATCTTCTTATCTAGCTATACCTATGTAAATGGCACATTATGACGTCATCCTATGCTACAAACATTCCTACGCCATCCTTCATTTTTTTCTAATTCTATTCTGTGGGGATTGTTACCTAATTAATTAATTTTGCAATTCAGTGCAATTTATTCAGTCTAATTTTATTCCTTCCATATTTTTAACATCTATTTATAACTTTTTTCAATTTTTTCATATAAATTGGCAGCAGTGTGAAATTGAATGCATACCAAAGGGAGTATACAATAAATAAACAGAATAAATACACATACACAGATTTTAAGTAAATGTGTCTACGTAAAAAAACAAATGTTTTTTCGTAGCTACCTACCTACAATGCAAAATACAAAGTTGCCTGAGATGGTGAATTCCATAATATGCAGAGTAATCAAATAAAGTGAAATCTATTTTGAGAACGAACGGTGATGCTCTATCTCTATATGCCTCATCCGCATGGCTCATCAACATAGCATAGCTTTTAGCTCCGCACTCTCTTCTGTCTGCATTCGATTATCCTCTCGTTTTATGCTGTAAATGTGTAAAACTCCAATGCATACAATTCAAATTATATAAATACTCACACACGGCACGGCACGGAGTACAAGTGCGCAGCTATCATATTACATAAGTTAAACCGTTTTGGAATTGTCTGTGCATTGCTGTGAGCTAGTGCTCTGTGATTCTTTATGCATTAGCACTACTGACTTAGTGGAGTCCCTATAGACATCCGCGATGTTTTATCGTTATTGTAATAATGTAAAGGGAGTTGAGGAGAGGACAGGTAGGTAGGTAGGATGCTTAGTCTTCACTCACTTTAATATTATTCGAGTATGCCTAGATTTTATACGTTTCTTTGTCGCCTATATTTATCCTTAGTACATGTAGACTAGAATAGAGAATTATTATTGAGTGCTATGCAGCAATGACGCTACACGACCAAGAACGATCTGTTATTCATAATGCATTCCTCATTTGCATGATGGAGTTTTCGTTTTCCTATAGGTACATGAAATAATTTGTAGGGTCGCCTGTCGTGGTGTGGAGGGCACCAGTATCTATAGCTACTCGCATGAGAAGGCCTAATAATGCAATTGCGGATGATATTATGATGATTTTGATATAGAGTTTTTGTAGGATTTTAAATAATGTGAGGAGGCGAGCGAGAAAATGCTCGGAAACTCACAAAGTAACTCTGTTAAGAATATTTTAATGTAGTTTTGTATTGTGATATGAATGGAATTCGGGTTGGAGTTTTAGAGAGACGTGAAAAGACAAGGATTTGCTGAATGTGGATAATTGTGGTAAGGAATAGGAAATCCACCCAAAGGAAAGGAAAGGCAAAGTTGGTTTGTTTTGTAAAGTTTAGTTGGGGGAACTTCAACAATAAGAGTCTTACTTTGTACAAGTTAAAAGTTATTCTGTATAAGGAAAAAGTAAGTAGCACACAGACAGACAGTCACAGAACTCGCATCACCAATATAATACGTTGATTCTATGCTCTCATACTATAAGCACATTTGTTATACCCAAACGAACACGCACAGCACAGACAGCCCTAGCTCTCGCAGCCAGAGAAGAGAGTTAAGCCAGCTAGCTAAAGCTTCTTCTTTCCTACAATACCCTCTTGCTTAGCCTAGGTGGCTACATAACGAATAGCATCAAAGTAGATGCAGAGCAGAGGCAAAGAAATATGTGGAGTCCCCTATAAGCTATTACTTTATGGCTTGGCAATAAGTAAAGCATGGTTAAAATATTATACCAGTTTCAAGTTCCAATCTGCTGCTCTACTACAATCTACAATATTGTAGTATGCGCATAAAATTATATTTATCTGATGCATAGTACGATAGTTAACTACTCAGATCTATATTATACATGTACATACATAACGCATTATTTATTTTATCGTCAATGTGTGTGCATCTGTTTGTGCTCAGCAAATGTACCTATCTCTATCTAAGCAAATGTATTAGTTCAAACGGATGTGTGTGCGATTGCGTATAATACAGTCTACACTACAATCAATTAAAATCCATACAATTCCAACCAGGCTGCAATGCGACTCAGACTTTTTATTTAAATTAACCTTGTTACAATGGCTCAATCATACTAATATTATGTATTTAGGTAACAATGGCTCTCATTTTATGCAGCAAATATAATTAATCCTTTCAGCCCGTATTCAAAATATTTAGGGAAAATATTATTTTCGAAGAATTAAATTATTTGATGATTTTGTGGCAGTGCTAAAGAATCGACTATTAATTTGTTTTAAATGTAAAAAAAATATGTGAATTAAAAAATATAGTACGAACTTAAATTCACTGTGTAGCAGGATAACTAATAAACAACTTGATCCGTGTGAAATAAAGTAAAATAATGCGCTATTTAGCAGTGAGTTAAAAGTTTGGGAAAATCATAATGTTCGTTAGAAGTCTGCATCCATGATAGACACATGTATGTACTGTACAGCGAAATTAATGTGTAGAAAATCGAGGAGCGTACAAAGGCTTTATTATGTAATAGATTATAATAGGATGTAGAATTCTCTATGCGCCATGGGGACTTGCATAGTCGTGTAGTACACAGTAGGTAAGTGGCAAAGACCAAGGTACCTCTAAACTAATGAGAATGTAACACATTGTGTAGTATTCCACTAAAACTTACGTTGCGTTGCGTTCTTCTGATGTTACATGCGATGCTATGCTATGCTAACTGTCCATGGTAAATAGATGCTCTAGCTATGCATACATGCTACATATACATATACCTACATAATATAATGCATGACACAACAGTCTAACTACCCTCGCCTCGTGGCTAAAAAATTTCCGGCCACAGACAGCTCACATTTTATTCTTAGTTACTACCTGCCAAAAATTGCATTTTTTGACACAATCTTTTAGTGAATTTTTAATTATTTCTATCATTTGTTTCTTTCCAATCATTTTAAGCATTTGTGTTCAATTTTCAATGGAAAAACTTCAGTTATTAGTTTAATTTAATTTATTGTAAACACTGCACTGTGTAATATTCGAGTTCATAAGTAGTAGGACATTTAGAAAATTCCCATAAATAAATAAATGACATAGAGCTACAACAGAACCATAGCCAACGTCATTGTTTAAGTGAAGTAGCAGATTATTGAGGAACTTTTACGATTCAAGTCTCCTTCCCTTCCCCTACTCTGAACAACGGAAGTTCACAATGAATACAATAATATTATACTCTGTGTGTGTACTGCAGCAACATAGCTTAGTATTTTACTGTTTTATTTCCCTATTCAGGTTCAGATAATTATAATCTCAACGAAAATAATATTCTTTACTATTAAGTATAAACCAGTAATTAATGAAAAATGGGTGGACTTTAAAATTTTGAGAGGGCAATGGGAATCGCCATTAACCTCAGTTTGATACGCCACTGTTGCATAATTAGGAAAGGACGGGGTTCAGACGCGAAGCTCTTTGAGTAAGACAAACGGCTCACAAAATAATATAGAAGATAGAAGATGGTCAATAGGGAGATTTAGTCTACTAATAATTATATAACTTACATTACAGACAGGTTATGGGATTAAACGTTACACATGCACAGATAGATATGGTACCTATCCATAGCATACTTATATTATTATTATAGCACTATTGCCTAGATGCATGCAAAGCCATATCACAAGTAGGTACCTCTCTCTTTTTCTATTATCTCTCTGCGTTAGACTAAGGCTGAAGTTAAAAGTTGCCTGAAAAGTGGTTGAAAGTCTAAAATTAATAATTGGTCTGATTACTGCAGTAGCTATGAAATAGTTGGCTAATTATAAGTGAGTTTTTTGGTGTGCTAGAATATTTGCTATCGCCATTACTAAGTCAATGACTACATTAATTTTTTTCTCTGTGATGGAGTAAGAGTTTCTATGTAAGCAACCACTTTTGAGTATGGATATTCCGACAATATGTCAACACTGCTTTGTAGAAGAGAAGTATTTGTGTAGTTTTGGTTCTGTGATATTTGGACTTGACTTGTGTTACCAGTCTAACTCTGCTAGCTAACAACCATGCACTGGTAGTCGTAGTATTGGAGTAGAGAGTGGGGCAGAACTACAACAAGTCAAAACTAAACTAATTAGCCTGCAGGCTTAGAATTGCTATTTGTAGATATTATTTCAGGCTAATAGTAATTTCATATGGACATGAGCACTATGAGCTACTTAAATTAAAAATATTATTTTCTGCGCTATCGGAGATATTAAAGGTGTGTGGAAATGATTCGCGCTCGAGTCTGAGGGTAATTGTCGTAGTAATCCAATTTTGAATTTCCAATAAAAAGACATAGGATTTCTCATTTCCTGGAACTGCTAACATTTCGATGTAACTGGATTTATATTTTATTGACAAAGTGGAATAGGCAGACGGAAAGGAAGGAGAACAAGGAGCGAAGCGGCCATGCTGAATAATGCATATCTGCGTTTATGTATTCCTGTCTTTACTCCATTGCATTGCATTAGATTCGCTGCTTGTTAACAATTCAGAAAACAGTTGCCTATTTCTTTATAGGGAATGTACATTTCATTTTAATACTTATTGTAGGCATTAGCAGTTATAAAGTTACAATAAAAAATGTTTAGGAACTTGGTATAGCTTATCTGACTGCTTTGGCAAACCAAAAACTAGATACCCAGATTACATCCACATACATTTACAAATTTACATATAGTCAAGCATGTATAATATGGACTTTGTAATTACCTGCATATAATTTGATATAATTACACGTACATACACACTTGCTACTGTTGCTGCGTACCTGATGGATCGATAGGGTGTGTAGGGATGCGGTTATGCTTATTGGATTGAATGAAAAGACTTGTTTCTTTGTGTACTATTAAGCCAACAAATTCCATTATTCCATTAGTTGGCACAGAACATGCTATATACCTCTGCTAACATTATTCACATCAAAGATTCTATAAAAGTCCGTGGATTGGCTTGACTTAGCTTAGCCTGACTATACATGCGAGCAAAAAGTCAAAGTTAAAACTATAAGCAAATGCTAGAATGGTCATAATCTTAATATCCACAACGCAACTCTCAGTAAGAAAGAACTCCATATCCAAATCGATCTAACTATTAGGGGAGCATTGCTATCGCTAATGGAAAAAATTTTATATTTTAATGAATCCTTGCTCTGCTATTACATTCCGCCATTTTTACAGTTATCAACTGAATAATAAATGAATCCCTATACACACAACAACTCCGCTCATTATATAAAAATATTTGCTCCACATCTTTCTAATCATTTTCAATTTTCCAAACAATTTCCCCCATTAGAAACTTATCACTGCAGAAGAGGCGGTGTATATTGTAATTACTGACTCCTATTATCAGGGCAAAATTGAATTAAAGGCAAAAGCAATCTGTGCATACCAAAACAGACTAATAACTACATAGACTTAAGCAGGCGTCTATTTTTAAGTCACTTGTTCTGACTTGCTACTTATACGTACGTGCTACTATTCTTTACTTTTGTAAACGAAGTAAATGGGCGAGATCAAAATTATGGAGGTAGGTGTGTGCTTGGGAAATAAGTAGATGTATTTTTGCTTGAATTTGGGATTGCCAGCATAGGGACTAGATGGAGACAAGTAAGTATTAGATGAACACAATGCAGACAGAAGCAACTCAACGATCACTCACGCTACTTACAGAAGACCCCTCAATCTCAATACGAATTTCTAACAATCAGGTACTTTAGCCATATTTTGTTAGAACCTGTGCTTTCTTATGGAAAACTACTTCTGTTTCAATGAATATTATATTACACTGCAGCTATAGATAAATAGGTAGGACGTGGACGCTGCTAGGGGTAGGCAGATAAGGTGGGAACCTATTGACAGTACAGATAATGCTAAGAATGTGTGATTCAACTGTAGAGAGAGACCCTAAGTAAGAAACTGAAATGACCAATTGTCCATTCCGAAAAAATATTATATTATGTGTGTACGTACTCAGAGATTTCCCAAACGGACAAACTTTGAAGCAGACATAATCTATTTTACCAATAATAAAAAAGAAAACAAAGTGAAGCTAGCGAAAAACCCATTCCTAACTGCCCCAGGCACTATTCCATCCTTGATTAATGTCCATTTTTGGATGCCAGGTTTCCTCTGCGAAGACTTTTTTCTTTTCTTATGTAATAATAAGATCTACTAAGCAGAATCATTTCAGATTTTAAAAATACCTAATAGTATTGGGTTCAGTTGGTATGACGGTTTAAGTTCAAAGAAAAATATAATGCCTATGCATAATTTTGTTCATAGAATTTAATTTAGGCAAAATGCTTCAAACTTTAGATTTTACATGAAAATAATAATTCAAATAAATTAATTGGAAATAAACAAAACCCCAATTTTAACCATAATTTCGTTTCATTTTTAGAATCGCATGCATCACAGCGTTAATCACAATATCTAATTTACGTCATTTGAGTATTTTTCAATTCAATTAGATCCATAATAAGCTTTTTTTAGTATTTATTTAATTACAGATACCTACGCATAAATATATGATTAGGTACCTATACATGTTGAAGTGACTATTTTTGCCATTTTAATGGCCCTAATATAGTGACATTGTTCTGCATTTAACAGAATCCAATTTTCAGTAAGGTCATTTTATAAATATACTACGCGAGATTAATTTTCTTTCTTTGATAATTCAAAGGAAGTTGGATTCTTACTTGTTTTGCATGTTGAAATGTCAAACATGCAATGCTTTATTGAAACGGAACATCATAGATTACAATGGATATTTATTCTGCCAGTGCGCTACACATTTTTTTGTATTAAATTATGCTGATATTATCAAATCAACCAAATATTATCAATTCAATGCCCTGACGTTGTACATCGATAAAACAGAGCTGAAGTAAACAATAATAGTAGTAGTTGTGTAGAATACACGTAAATGCATAATTTATATTTCGGAAAACCATAACTGAGCCATCATGGCTTGTATTTAGAAACGACTTGTAAAAGCTTCGATTCGAAAAGTCACTGCACTGCTATGCTCGCTCATGCAGTAAATGCCAAAGCAATGCTACATTAAGTATAAGGAGTTAAGTGGAGACTGTTAAGAAAGTCAAGATAGGTATTTTCCATGTTTAAGTCGACTGTCGATGTCTATTGTGCTCATAGCTAGTCTGAATACTTATTTTTTACTGTCCCTCGCATCACAGCAAAACCCACTGATATTGTAGGCACCTAGCATTTTATTATTTTATTTTTAGCCATAGCTCTGCAATTCCTGGTTGTTTTCGTCCTTTCCAATGTCAAAATTGTTTTACAATTCTTTTGCCGAGGAGATACTGAACACTCACTAAATTTTAATTACTTATTGTTTGTTCAGCAATTGCTTACGGTCACTAACCCGCCTCTCATCATAATTATTCTTCTGTCAAGCATTAGTTTATAGATTGGGACCTGTTCTACTTATTTTAAACGACTAAATGATTAGAGCTGTCTTAAAACAGAAAGAGAAAAGTTGTATAATTATATGATGTATGGATTGTACTTATAGATTATCTAAAATATTCGTTATCCGTTTTATAATTTTGTTTTCATAGTGACGGCGGCGCATATGACGCAAACAGTGGCATTTATCTTTGACAGAGTTTGAATTAACATGAGTGTGTGAAATTGAGGGAAGTTATACATGCTTATGCTTGTGATGAATTAAGACGTGGGATGTTTCCGAGGCTGCTCATAGATTCACTAAATATATAGTAAAATTTGCATGGCTTCCATTTCATGCTACATATAATTTAATACTTGTTATGACAAGAGTTATATAATTAAGATATTCCGTTTCTTTCTATAAGAAACTTTAGTAGTGTCCAATTAACGGAACAATTTAGTGAACAGCTTGCTACATGGCACATCATTACGTTCCATAATTTTTATTCCAGAATGTATTTAGCTATGAAACTATTTTCTAGCTTTACATCCATTCTGCGAAATTGGGATCTTTTTGTCCAAATTAAATTATTATACGTGGTAGTGGGGAGGATTTAAAACGTATTAAATAAGTTAATAAACGAATTAAAAGGTTAAATAGTTACTTATCTCAAATCTCCATAGATCAAATGTCGCAGCAGATGAAAAAATATGCATATGGATGTATCAAAGTAGATCATTTCACTTTTGTCGAGTAAAACTATTTTGCACAGGCGCAAAACTTTTATACAACGAGACTCTGTTATGATAATAACGAAGAAAATAATACATTGAATATAAAATGTCAAATACTAAGTAATGATGCTTTGTCATGTAATGATACTGAAGGTATTTTATATAACAATTCTCCATTGATACATTCTATACTAATGAAGATGGATTTCTTAGAAGATTTCGTTCAATTCTATAACCTTATTTCTTTACGTAAGCAGCGTATAATCCTAGTAATTACTTTTCTCAATGTCAAACTGTTTTTGTCAGAGCCAACAAGTAATGCGCAAGTAGGTACTAAACAAATAATGCGATTTTTATTCAACACGTCTTCTCTTCATAATATTATTCTAATTCATTAAAGTATACTACAATTACCTACTACACATAGTCTTTTTGGATTTGGAATTCATTTCATTTCTCCATCTTCATATGGTGAATATTGTTACAATATATTTCTATGCATTATCTTTCCTATTATGAAACTCGAATTTCGGAGTAAAAATTTATCATCGCATTATCTGAGCACTTACGTTACATTCACGTCTTTACGTGACATTTGCCAAGCATTGAACATAATAATATAATTATATCTAACTGATTGAATTACCAACGACCTACGTGACGCTGATAAACTAAATTATCATTTTCACATAAACTTAATTTAGGATTACCTATGTGATTTCCTAAATATAAAAAATATTCGGCTTTGCTTAACGTTGTAATACTATACACAATTTACAGTGAAGCTGGTTAAAATATTATGCTCACAAAATATAAATTTTGTAAATTGCTATTAAATTGGTATTTGTAAAATCATCTTTTTTTTACCTTTATATACTTTTTAGTATGTTTTAGTTAAGTAGTTGAACAGAACAGTGCATTATTGATAGATAGAAGTACTAATAATGAGTTATTGTTAAAAATTATATCCATCTAACTTCAAAGCAACTGATTAGAGGCGATGCTGAGTATAGACTATAGAACTAACAAGAGCAGAGCAGAACGAAATTGACTTTTTCAAATACTCTCTTTTAATTCTGTAGTATGGCTCATGAGTTCACTTTTCAACAACGACCTCATTTCTACTCAAAATGTTATTTTCTGATCATCAACTGTGACTGTGACCTTATTTCTGAAGTTCTTGAGTTGCAGTCTCCATTTATGCTGTGACGTTTACCATTATCTCGACATGAAGCACATTTCTATTAAAATCATTAATACCTGGTATACCTGGTATACATTCTTGCAGATTTAAATAAAATATCGATATTCAACTTAAATGGTTGCATACAAATACTGTGAGAAAAACTATAATATAAATATTCTTTGTGACATTTTCAAAGACACTTCTTTTAGAAACCTCACGTGAGAATGAGACAAGTGTAATTGTTCAAATAGCATTACCTATCGTAGTTATGGTTTATAATGTACCGTTTATTGCTATTCATTATAGTCCATACACAGGATATTTAAATTATAATTTTCAAATAGATATTATAAAAATTTACATATAGGTAGGTAGGATAGAAATTATTGCACAATCTTCAGTTACTAACAATGATCACTGAAATATTGAGTATTATAATTAATCAAGGCATTCCAATGTTACAGTGCATTTGCATTTTCTGACCTGATAACCGATATTATAATATTATGATTGTTTTGCCGATTTTGTTTTTTTAAATGGATTGTTATTGGCAGGATGACTCCGTTTCTTCCGAACCAAAGAAAATGGGAGAATCCATTTTTAAAAGACGTTGATTGTAACAAAGAGCGTTAATGAGGTAGAAACCGTCGCCTCTATCCTATGCTACTTACATACATACAGACAGCCACAGCTACACTATTACTATTTACTATTGAATACTAGTTATGTAATAATTATTTGTAATAAGTGCGTAAGTATTACGTAGTATAGTATCTATCTCTCTTGGAATTTGGAACAAGTTCGTGCACTTTTATACGGCCTTCTTTTGAGAATTGAGACTTGAGTGAGACTACGATAGGAATTAAGAGAGTATGAGACAGAAGCCGAAAAAACTGATTGATTTTTTTTAAATGAAAAAAATCTTCTTTGACATAGGTGTTGTTGCTTTTAATATTCGTGAAAACATTGTTTTTAATATAAATATTATGTACTTATCTAAATGTACATGGATTTGACTACAACAATTTTCACAATTCTAACCAATATTGCAGTGACTCAGCCAGCACAGCAGTATACTCTGCTCACAAATGTAGTGAATAGATTTAACCTTAGCAAATTTTGAAACGGAAAACATTTAAAGATAAGTCTACCTACTATAGTTGTTATTATTTTTATTAAGTATTTGATGAGCTTACCATTAGTAGAATAAATTTTAAATCATATTTAAATCATATTTAAATCGTATTTAAATTGTGTTGGATGATACGAAATAGAGTGCGGACTGAAATTGGTTTGCGCCCAACAATTTTTAAAATCAATAATGCACAGAGTATTTCTCGGCATAATGTTGTCTGATGTTAAATGTCACAGGTTAGATATATATTTGTCTTCGCTCATGTAAACATATTCTTATGTGAAGGAAGGATTTCTTATCGGAAAGTCACAAGTACATACATTATAGCCGAAATTTGCATAACTTGCCTGGTAGAAATATTAATGGAAATTAAATAGACTGAAGCGAAGGATTTTATGCGTAGGCGAACTTTTGTTTGTGATGCCGACGACGCGACATGGTCTAAGTGTGTTTGTAGTTACATACCTACATAGAGACTTTAATATTGTCACGTCTATATATAATATGCTCACCGAGTATGTAGCCACCACAATTTTTAATTATGATAGATTGAAATAGTATTTGCATATTTATAGCCACCTAAGATACCCATCGTCATTATTTGGAAAGGAATCTACATTTAGTGGAAATGGAAACTGCACGAAAAGTTATTATCAACGAGACACATTTAATCTGCTCATTATAGCATGTACTATGTGAAATGATTATGAACACGATACAAAATAATAATGAATGTACTTATTAGTGGTAATAGTAAGTACATTTTACGCTGAAAATAGTGGCCTGTCTTTCGGCTGCGTAATCAACAACTTTCGTTTGCATTGTTTTTTTTTGCATCAAAGCATATGTATAGTGATAGGTGCATACTATTATAATTTTATTGCTTGTGTAAGTGACACAAAACTCTTACAATAGCATTCGAAAATATTCTATAGCGTAGAATGATGAGCAGTAGCAACATTTGCCTTCGTTCAAAGCATTTTTGCATGGAATGCTCAATTAAAATCGCAAGTTAATTCAAAATATAAATTGCTGACGCTTTACGCATGTTTGTGCATATTCAGGCATGCGTACGCATAAATCTCTGTACTTTCATATTTCACATTTCGTGAGCATTACACTTAACGAACATTTAAAATAACATTGCTAATCATTTCGTGAACCTTTCATACAAATTGAAGGTTAAACGTAACATTTAGTTTTAACGCATGTAACTTTAACGCACTATACAAATAAATATGTGTACAGTTTATTAAAGGGTTAGCTACAATTTGACTTATATCAATGTATGCAGTTATTTATTTGACCAAATGATGTTTTTCTGTAATGGAATCCAACCACTGTAGTATTAGAGCAGTGGCAAAACTAGTTTGAATTTATTATTATATCGAAATTGCAATGCATGCTATGGTAATAATAATATTATTAGTATAACAGTGTTGGTACATTAACAAGCGGACAGGTAAGCACTTTGATTAGGAGAGTGGAGCTGCGTTGGTTGAAGATTCTTGTTCTTCTTTTGATTCTTGTAGTGCATTTTCCTATGGTAGTAGTACATGGTGTACTTTTGGTAGATAATAATATTATTATCAATCTGCTTAGAAATAGAGAGAAAAGTGCTCTTCTCGTCCTCAAGTGTATAGATGTGGATAGAGAATAGTAGTGGAGTGGGGTATATGCTATGGTTGTGCAGTGTATGCAGGCAGACAGACACAGAAGTGTTACATTAGATTCTTACAATAGTAAATGAATGAAGGAGAAAAAGCTAGAAAGGACATAATGTTAATGGTAATACAGAATTGAAGTTTTGTGCATAGGGATGGAGGAGGCATCCCATTATTTGCGTTACCTTTTGTGGTTAATTTTTGGACCCCCACCCCTGCAACTCAACTCAACGGTCTCTAGAATAACTATGATAAGCCAGCTTTGGATGGATGGAAGTATCTGTGGAGTTCCTTCCCTATATTCCTATTCCACTATGATAGCCAACTATATTATTATAAATACTTCAATACAGATACAGCGTACAGAAACAGCTAGTTGCCCTATCGTATCTCAGACAACAAAACTAACCCTGGCCAGGCCCGGGCGCACTGTGTAATACCACATGGCTCTAAAAGGATAATAAAATATATTGAACTACGACAATTTTTACAGTATCTATGTCTGTCTGTTCTATTATGAGCTTACTTTGGTTTTTAGATATCTAATACAATGTTCCTTCTTTAAATGAATTTTCTGCCTTTTTATATATTCGTTTTTAATTCGTGTTTTAAGTGCACTAAAAGCTTTTGAAGCTCAATAATTTATTAAAGATTTTTAAATTCAAAATTATCTAAAGTCTTATTTATTATTTAATGTCAAGAAGGAATTTATGTGTGCTTGATTATAAAATTCGACTTTCCGGCTTTTCTATAAAAATGTATTGAAGTTGCGTTTTGTAAGACTTGTTTCCTGACAAAAAATGAAACCTAATATACGGCTAGGTAGCTACGCGGCTCATAGACTGTGCAAGAAGGGGCTGTGTTACATAACATATATGCATATTATATGGCTATGGGAGGTTGGTTTACTTCGGGTTTGGATTGGATGAGAATGCTATGTGGTGCAGCATAATGTTGCTTATTTCACTTGTGAGTGAGTTGGATAGAATAAGAAACGTTAGGGCAGTAGTGATAGAAAGAGTAAGTTAGTGAAGGAAAGAACTGCTCCGTGTACCTGCCCTAAACTAAGATTGCGATCATCATCAGGCAGACACAAGAACATCTCTCTCGCTCACTCCTTACCACACTTACCAGTTTATCTATTTACCATTGGAATTGTTCATGTTATTTATTCTAATAATACAGAATCCAGTATAAAGCTACATGCTTTAGCCGTTTAATCATATCATACTATTTCGATTTCTATGACCAATGAAATTAAAGCACCATGCAATAGGATAGCTCTCTGGACAAACATCATTAATAATTTGTAGAGTTAAAAATGGCTTTATATACTTGATATGCCGAACCACTCATGTCAGTAACTACGTGTTAGACACAAACAACCAGCAGCCATTATTTTACTTAAATTACCTTCTCTCTGTATCTTTCCCACGCAGAATACAAACAGTGTGAATATCTGGCGACTGTTAATATCCACTCTGAATTTCTGACAAATATAATACAAGTATTTTATTTATTTACAAATAGTTATATTTTTCTATTAATTTTATTATCGAATAAAAGTTACTTTGTTTGTCATTATGTAACCAAAGTTCGTACCGACTAGAAAAAAAGAAATTGTGACTGTAGCCAAAATTTTGATGGTTTTTGCTGATACGTAATTTATGAATGTTTTCCTTAGTTAATTAGAAGCATTACGAGTACTACATGTATCTGTAGTAAGTAGGTAGCAAATAATATGCTGGCAGTAAGTATAGGGAATATTTTAAAGTGTTGCTGTGTGATGGTAAATATTTATGCTTAGGATATAGTACATTTAAGATTTTGGTGTAGCGGCATAGGAGCTAGGTACGTTATACTCTTGTTGATGATATTATGTGCTTTGTAAAATATTTTTTATATCTGAGAACTAGGAAACGGGGGAAAAGTAGCACAGTGCAGAATTCTAAATCAAATGGGAAATGATTACAAAAACTCAGATACAAAATGCTGCATCACGGGTGCTTGCTACATACGATGCTACCTAAATGCTCTCCTATTATTGTTAGGCTGTTGTAGCATTGTGGGATATGTGCTTCTACATTATATCTTCCTAAGTATGTAGGTAGGTATTACCTAAGTATTAGAGTATTTACTACTACACGTCTTCTGGCTACCTACTCGTGTACTTTTTTACATCTTTATAGAGTTACGCTGTGCCTGTGCAGTGTTTCCTCAACAGCCTGGAATTTATTAATTGGATTGTATCTGCTATGTACTTTGCACAATACGTTGCAATCAGCGTCTGTAAACTCGATGGCTAATTTTTAAGAAATTTTAACCCATAATATCCAATCTGGATTTATCTGAATAGTAGAAAGTCCTTCGCCCAGAATAAAGTCTACTGTAGAATTTTGAACCGACCCCGTTTTGGTTTATATTGATATGAATAAATATATTTTATTCCATTTTGTAATGGTATGTACTATACTTATACAATAGTGTTTTAGGAAAAGGAATTCATAATGACCTGACAATAATTATTACCCAAAATATATTCAGCATATATATTAATTACCCGTAAGAATATTAAAAGAATATTAGCAATTAGGGCTACCTATATAATAAATTGTCTATTGTAGTGATCAATAAATGGGTGTTATAAATTTGACGGTGACTGCGACTAGTGTGCTTCGTAATATTATTTCCCAGTGCCGTCCTCTTAACTGCATGAGTGAATATTTTGAGAGGGCAGCTATTTTTTCATGTCTATAGAGACTAACCTTGCTTTGCGTCGTATATTCCTTTATGCGTTTTTCTTCGTGAGGTAAATTTAGTCCCCAAAGCCCATATAATAAATAGAGTTGTATATTAGACATGTAGCTAGGTATGTGCTTATAAATAATGTGCTCGCGTAGGAAAATAGATTCGTATAGCCCAGATTTCTATATTTATTGTAGTCAAGTAGCAAATGATATTATTTAGTGTGCGAAAAAGGGAAATCTGCCATTGCCTATCTGACATGTCTTTAATGGAATCCTGTAAAACAGAAATATGTAGTTAATAGTCCTAATAGAAGTGAATCAGAGTCCAGAGAGTCAAAAGTAGAGAACAAGGACTAATTGTGCGCATCTTTTTATATATTTAGGTTTGCTCCTCTTCTCAGCTCCGAATCACAATCCTTTTACTTCTCCTCCTAGTATGCTCTCTTTTGTGTACATAGCCTAGCACTAGCACACCAGTGGATTTATATGTGTACTTATACAAAGTTTATAGAGTGCGAGAGAATAATTTCAGTCTCGTCACTCTCGTCATCATCTTCCTCATGAAATGAAATTCAACTGAAGTGAACTCTAAACACACGTCGACAGACACGAATTTTTGCTATCAATTTACTTTGCTTTTGCTTGTGCTCTTCCCCCATCTTTATGGCTCTCAGTCTGCCTTCTATCATCCCATGTCGTGCTCTCTCATATTATGTAAGATGTATCTCTGTACTACTACGGACTTCGGTTTCAACTTCCAACGACGTATGCACACAAATCCCATTCGACAACTGTGTTTTCCTTTGTATAAACCTTTCCTTGCCTTCTCGGCCAACTATACTATACCTAATATTTTCATATTCCTTTCTTACATAACCCACTACTACTACAGATACCTATCTCCCTTCACAACACTTGCACTTGATGCCAATGCCATGCTGCAATGAAAAACGACGGACTATCTTCCCTCACTTACTTATATTATTATAGGTACATACATTTTCTCTATACATCTTTACTGCATTCATATCCATCCAACAATTAAACTACTCTCTTCAATTCTTGCTATACCTATCCATAATATTATTATTTCACTTTTTATACTGACTGAGGAATAGTAAAAGGTCTAATGCTAACTCGTCAGTTGTACTGGTAGGTACGGGATGGGCAACCCGAAAACAGAAAATGAAGCAATGAATTACTTACAAAGCTACAAACAACGCGACTATAACACTTAATGCCTAGGTATAAAACATCTCAGCATGCCTTGTCATTACCAGATAGGTTTATACAATGACCACGTCTCACTCGCTTTGTATTCATAATATATTTTCTATTCTATTCCAGAAGTAGGTACTAAATAGCTACCTAACATTTTAATACGTGAATTATATCATTATTATAATTATTGTTGTTGCAACGGGGAATTAATGGACATAATATGGAAATAATAATTTAAATTAGGATTCCAATATTTAACTTACCTAAAGCATCCGTTATACATATTATTGCCCCCAATTTCTATTAGCACAACGATGAAATAAAAATACTAGCTACTAAAACAATTTCATTAGGAACATCATTTTGCAGCACTTTTCTAAGGTCACATTAAATAGACATGTCATAATAGAGACTCTGCTCCCAACTTACATCCTAAATCACAAAGAAATTCAGAACTTAGCCAAGAATCTCATTTTTTGTTGGAAACACAATAAACATTTCTCAAGATCCCAAGTCTTCCAATAAAGTAAAAACTTTATTGGAGTGGAGTTGGCTGGGAAAAATAAAGTTAGTGATGCAATGCAGTTGCTGATTCGACTCATGAAATATCATCAGGGATACATATTACCTACTAAACGCTTCTAATTTGTACAGTTATAGGAGGTTATTTGCAATACGTACAATGCGATATAGGTACTAAATAACTTAATGCATAGTTACCTATATTATATTACTAAGTGTAATATTGCTTCAAATAATGTTGGTCTAGAAACGCAAATAAGTATTTATGAATAAATTATCTTAACAGAATTCAATGCAAAGTGTAAAGTAACGACCTCTCCAATGTCTCTGCTAAATGAAATCCATAGCTCTTCAGTACCAGGCTTGTACAAAATGATGTTTGCGTAATTACTTATGAATTTTTTTAGAATCGCTGCTGCTAAATGTTGTCAGATAAAAATTTCAATTTTCTTATTATTTTGTTAATATTATTGATTTTCAATCCTGCAAATGATTTATTTTTTATAAAATTCGATAAACTACTCTATAATTAGAATTGCTTATACATTCATGCCAGTTTTGAAGTAAGTATGTAGGAGCAATAATAAATAACAGTGAATCTGTATCATGTTTTAAGTTTTCAACTGGAATTGAAAATAGCGGAAATTATGTTATCCACCTTATTTCAAGCTCTGATCTTACTAAATAAATTTAAATGTATATTTGTGTCCTAATATTCTGTGTATAGGTATTACCGTTATTGGAAATCTAGTTGCTGGCTTACATGATAACAGAAATGTATGACCGAGGAAAATAAGCATTCTAAAATCTTAACTGTTTGGCCTTATGTAATTGTTTCTGGTATTTACTAATTTATTATATCCTTTGAATATATTAAGCCATATTATGCTCCTTGCTGAACGTATAGTTAGTGAGTATAAAGTGAGTGGGATAGGAATGAACAGTGCATAAAGCAAGAGCAGAAAGAGTTTTTAAGGATAATTTCGCAGATCGTAAATTATTAGAGTGGGTGTATCCAGCTAAGCTATTTTGCTGTATTTGCTCATTAGTACATAACCTTCTGTTTTTAGTAGAGGAATGAAAACTAGGTAGATAGCTACAGATTATTTAATACGGTCATAACTCAGTAATTTAAGCACTGGAAATATTAAGGACGTCCTCTGGCTCTGGCTGTCGCTGGCTGTTGTGGTATGGTGATGTGCTTATAACCAAGAAAGCGAGAACTGCTCTCAGTAATAATATTATATAATGACGTGATCTACACAGCTAATAAATATAGTTCACCTTAGTTCAGCTCAGCAACTAAATATAAAGACTGTTTAAACATAATGGGCCATATTGGCTGCTCTTGAAATCATTAAGGAAGCATTTAGTTTTAACTGGTACTGGTTAGGTTGGCTGAAAGTAGAGCTCTGTACTTGATATGCATTATTATATTTTTAGATTGCTCTTTGACTACAACACCTATTAGGGAGTTTATGCATGAAAGTTATTTTGTTATGGAGAATGGGAACATTAAGAAATTCTTAAATTACCGAAATCATTAGGGAATTTCTATTGGACTTCGAGTCATGCCTTGCTTGCTTGCTTTAACAGTTTGTTAATGTTCATGTCAATTATAGTGATACAATAAAAATGTTGTGTAGGTACAACTGAAAGAGACAGAACTTTCCAAGCTATCTTTATTTTCCAATGAAGTTATATTTTCACGTCACTTCGTCGCACTATTTACCAAATTACATTAAATAATCGACCAAAATAAATAATCTTTTGGCGTTACTCATGAAAAGCGCATATTTGTTATAACTAAAAGACAAATAATAACATGGCAATTTTAAGACATTAATAATTCATGCTAATGAAAAACTGCAAAGCGATAAGGGCAAATGTCTATTGGCATTAAATAATTGTCGATGTCATAAACAGACAAATGGAAGTTTATTTAATAATAATAGGTTTTCTAAACTTTCAACTCCTTTTCTTTCCAGCTCAAACTAACGCATAACGTACACAAATAACTGAAGTTAAATTGCCCAGCATTGTTTTGCTATTTATGTAGCTCTAGCACTGGGTATAATTATACATTTATTATTTATCCTGGAGCTGAATGGACTGAGAATTTATAAAGAGTTCCCAGCATGGTACTTGGTATGTAATGTACTTGGTACTAACGCAACGCACTACGTATACATTCTCAGTGTTTTAAATACACCGTGCGCATACGTAGCAAAATATCCGGCATGACTCAGTAAATTATTATTATGTTTTGATTTTGAACAAGCAACCAACAAAATGCCTACAGTAATTGAATAGCGATACGAGTACAGCGTTGACAAATGATTAAGAAATTGTCATATTTGGCACCGCGTACACAAAGAAGGACGATTGTTACATACACACACGCTAAATTGCTATTTTTAAATTGTTATTGTAGTTTTATGATTAGAGATTGGCATGATTTTTAAATGGTACTTAGGTAATTAAAATTTGTCAGTAAAAGTGAACAGACATAGTTCTCATTTTTATGGCTATTGTTATAATGGGCCCCATTTCGCACAGACTGTCACATTCTTCAGACGACCGGTTAATTGTAATGGAAAATTTAACCATGCATGGTTCATAAAATTAAAAATTTCTAAGAATTTTTAAAATCTCAAATTAAAACACGAGTATCAACAATTATGTTCATGCAATTACAACTCCACATGCAGAATACATAGTACATCACATGCTATAATTTTTAATTTAGAGTCATTGATTAAATAAACATTAAATCCTCGAATATTTAGACTGTGGAGATTACAGACCTATAGCTATGGTATTATGTCTTGAAGTCGGCGGCCAAAATTTATATACTCTCACACTCAATTAATTTAATTTTTGCGTTTTGGTGGATATGAAATAAAAAGGTCAATACAAATTCCACTCAACGAAAATAAATACTAATTTCAATATCTAATTGTTTTTTTACAGATGATTGGGTGCTTGGGGAAGCATGGATCCTATTCCTTTTTCAAGTCAATTAAAATTGGATCAAGAATTTTGTCCCTGTCCTCGTTTTTTCCAGTGAGAATTTGGCCGGATTCAGCCATTTTAAGCATCGCCGAAGCACAACTGCTCTGGTCAGATCGAAATGAGTCTTTCTGTAGCCTGAGATTGTATTTTTTACCTGAAAATACACCTGAAGGCCGGCAGCAACAACATGGAGAGGTTAGTGCATACATTTTTTTTTACTCCTCTTCAGTTTGGAATAGCTTGCAACTGTAACAACTTCACAGCTTTTCTATTCGCATTCTGTGGTTATATGCATTATCTATCACTCAGAGCTAGAAGATTTCTTATTATTACTTTTTGTAAAAGCCTGTCGCAGCCTTTTATACTATTTACAAAGACTTAAAAATATCATTTCTTTTATGGCTTCCACGTGTATTATTTTTAAAGATATTATTACAATGTGGGTAAATATTTACATACAAACTGGGTGCACAATATTTTCCTTTAAACTCCGTGTTGATGAAATAGCAAAATTTAAATAATATGACCAATCAGGCATTATAATTTTTTGTTAAAATTCTGAGAATCCTGTAAATTCGATAAATACAGAAGAGCACGGGAAAGGGCGAGTGACGATAACGGAATTAAATAATTAAATGTGACATTCTGTACAACGCACACATTTATATCAACGAAACATAATAGCATTTCGTGATCG
This sequence comes from Tomocerus nigrus, assembly GCA_019776505.1. NCBI lineage: Eukaryota > Metazoa > Arthropoda > Collembola > Entomobryomorpha > Tomoceridae > Tomocerus > Tomocerus nigrus. The sequence goes on from JABASI010001004.1 coordinate 27,423, forward strand.
TTTTCTGTAAGAGTAACACAGTATGACGCTTTTTACTGTGTAGTATTTTTATGGTCTGTTTATGTGCATCACAGGAGCACAAAAATTTCGAGGTGGCGCATGGCGTAGTCCATGATGATGTTATATTTGCTAGACTAGCGAGAGCTACCGATCAGGTCAAAACAAGTCAATCTTTTTGATTCTGACATTTTGAACGTAATTACAGATATATTGAATTTCTAAGATTCTATTTATCGATTGACATTTCTAAATGGTATACCAAAGTTGCTGATATTTCATACTTTTCTGCATTTCTAACGTGTTCCAATAATTTTCAATTCAATTAGGTAAGAGTACCGAGCGGGTAAACGAGTGTCGGATCCCAGCTCTAGTATTTACCCCTCTATAAGTCGATTAAATGATTCCTTTGTGGATCAAAAGACACATGCGAATGGAATTTTGTCATTATAGTTCCAGATATAGAGTTAGGGGTCTAGAAGGGTATACTAATGTTTACTAGACTAGAATTCTCCAATCAATTGGGGGAGACGCTCGGGACATACAAAACGTCAGTTCCAATCTTAGCAAAGCCAAATAAATGCAATAAGTACGAAGCCTTTTATTCCCCCTACTACAGCCATCCTTTGTACTTCCCTATAGCCCCTCTAAGAACTTTTTTCAAGAAACATGCAAATAATATGACATTTTCTATCTACTACGACTTAAGATTTACTTATACGACCATCATCATAATTCTGAGCTTGTAATATCGACAAAAATGATTACATGCATGACATTTTCTACATTAATACGTACAGTGTGATAATTTAGTAAATCGAAAACACAGATGCCTCGTATCATCATAGAATTATTTGTCGAGTTAATACGTTGCGTACATTTTGATCTGACAACGTGTGTGGTACCGGTACCTACTCACTGTTGAACATGATCTTTCTTCTTCTAAGTAACGTGGATCTTGTGAACAAGGAGCTATACAGTCGCAGACAATTTGTTTTGCAGTTTAGTAATATTATACGCATTTTAATATAAAAAGTTAATGATAAGTACTACTTGTCTAAATACTATTCATTACTAGGGGCATACCTAGCGAATACTACAAATGGAATGCTTTTTGTTTTCATATCTTATCAGCAAATGTATAATTTCTATGTGACACGTTGACATCTAATGAGAACACCAGAGATAATTTATCATTTCTCGCTTGACGCCAATGATTGTAAACAATAATAATCTAGAAACTAAGCATGGTATCTATTTGCAGTGATACGCACACAATTAATAAAATGTAGAACATAAATAACTCAGCAGACCTATTAAAATGGGTTTATTAATTTTTTCTTGAAATTATTTAAGCGTGAAGATAGAAATTATAAATGGAATAAAACCACGTGTTGTATCAACTATAAGTAGGCATTTGAAATAATTTTTAAATGCCAGAGATTGTATCTTTTATTTTGTTCGTAAGGATAATAATATAATGATTTATTCATGGAAATGAAAATTTCAAATGACCCCAAGTGGAAGTATTTTTTGAATTTTGGTCTCATTTAAATATCAGTGTATGCTCATTCGCTATTATTGGTAGTGAATCCAGTAAATCAATGTGATTTATTGATTTTTATCAAAGTTACATAAAATGAAATTTTACTTGATGAAAGATTTTTGATATGGATGAGCAAAACTTGCGTGTCAAATTTTTATTAAAACAGTTGTTCAATAACATTATTCGAGATATGTTATATCCCAACTGGTTCAATAACGAAAATGGAGCACATAGGCATTTGGAACTATCGTGATGCTAGTCGGAACGGAAATCAACATTCTTCGAATTTAGTAGGGACGGTTAGAAGT